>PVJH01023663.1:19632-34523 GCA_004026705.1 Nesogale talazaci | reverse complement strand
GGGGTGGGGGGGGGGGGGGGTGACTGGGCTTCCTGGAGATGGAGAAGGAAGGGGGTAGTGGGGTGTAAATGAATCCCCCTTTTCTTGCCCTTTTTCTCTTGCCCCTCGCAGCCCCAGCCATCTGGCTCGAAAGAAGCCAGGCCCTGGCAGCTGACCCCAGAGTCAGGGTGGTGCTGCAGGAACTGGGAGGGTGAGAAAGGGAGGGGGGAGCAGGTGCTAATTTCTCCCTCCCCATTCTCCTCATTATCCACCCACTGGCCTGGCTTGGAGAGTTTCAGACTATTCCCTGGGCACCCTTCTGAGAAGTTGCTGGGGGAAAAAAATGACCATTTGCCCTTTCTCCTTTCTAGTAGCTTCCTCCAGGGGGATGGGAGGGGTGAGTGGCCATGTCTGATGGGATTGTGGAATGTTTGGGGACATATGGGGTCAGGCTGCCCTCTGTTGTCTGGATCAGGGGAGAAGCACAGCTGCTGCCTGGGGTGGCTTCTGGCACGAGGTAAACACCCAGCTGTTGGACATATTGTTTGCCCCCCTCCCCCGCCCACTTCATCTGTTCTTCAACCAGCAAGGAAGATTCCGGTTTAGATGGAATGAGGAGGGGTCTTTCCCTCTTCTTTCTGGACTCATCCCATCCAGGCATGAAGGGGATGGAAGAAGGGTCCCCACTCCTTTTTCCTTTTTAATTCCAGGTGACTCTTCACCTCTCCTACCTATCCTTTACCCAACCTGCTCTAGCCTGGGATAGTCCTAGGGGTTGCCCTGGAGACAAGGCCTGAGGCTCGGAAGGGTGGGAGCCGTCTATGGGGCACAGGAGTAACCGGCTCTTCCTGAGCTGAGTGGAGCCAACGCGTGGGTTTATGTGGGTGTGTAGTGGGGGGGAGGGGCGTGGCAGCACCCGTCTGACTGGCACAGGCTCCTCCTCTGTCTCCCCAGTCTTGGAGTGGCCAGCCCTATCTTTCCCCCGGTGGGAGGGAGGAAGGTTCTCCCTCTTGTGCACTGGAAAAGGGCAGGGAGAAAAATGGAATCCCACCTTTCTCTGCCTACCCTTCAGGTACCAGTTTTTCACCCCGAGCTCCCTTCTCCCTTTTTTGTTGGGGGCTTGGGGGGGGGGGTCTTTCGTAGAGCTTTCTTGAGTGGGAACTGAGGTGAGCAGACTGTTGGAAGTGTTTTTGTTTTTTACCTTGCTGTTAGAAGTCTGTCCATCCCTCCCCCCCCCCCCAAGATGACCTATAAATCTGTTCTAATTGGGGAGAGAGTAGGATTCTTGTTCCTACATGTCTACTCCTTCCTCTGGTAATTTACTTATCTCAGAAGAGGCAGCAAAACCTTCCTTCCCTTCGTCTTTTTCTCTCCTGGCCCACACACCAAGGAGCTCTGCTGAGGATAGCTGGTGTCATCGCTTTCTGAAATCGTTTGATGTGTGCTTTGGCCTCTCAGACCAGCTCAACCCAGTCTTGTGATCTTTTAATCCCAGACCTCCCCCCCACCCAGAGGAAGAGGTACCTGTTACCCACCCACCCTAGCAGATCTCCCATCTAACCTCGTGTCGGTTCTTCCAGCTTATCCAATGCAATGGTTCATAGAGCTGCCCTGCAATGTAGCAGCTGCAAATTATCTGACGCCTGTAAAGCTGGGGGGAGCTGCAGGAAAAGGAAACCTGGTTGCTACTAACATCTTAGCCGCTGTTTTGACCTTGAGCAAGTTGTTAAACCTCTCTGGGTCTTAGTTTCTTCATCTGACAAGCAAAGTCACTTTGGAAGTTCTAGCTATTTTAGGTGGCAGTCAAACTCTAGGCCTCTGATAGTTTTTCCTCGTGTGTGGTTCTCTATAGAGTTATGTAACCCCGTCAGAACAAGCATTGAAACTATATATTTTAATGGACGGTGTTCGTAAGACTCGATGGACATGTGGAGCATCTCGAGTTGCTGGTCCGTTCCCCCTTGTTCCCAGACCTGACCATGTTTAGGCCAGACTTCCATCTTGACCTCGTCTCAGAACCAAACCTCCTTTTCCCAGGCACAGGAATCTTTCCAAGGTCCAGGACCCTGCAGATGTCACGGTGATCCCGCCAGGGCCAGGCTGCCCTCAGAGGACAGAGGTGAGTGCTTGACTTGGCAAACACCTCAGCTCTCTGCTCCCCCACACACACACCCTTTCCCCCTAGCACTGTTTTGACCTCACTAACCTTCCTGCTTTTATATTCCGACTTTTCTATTTATTTCCCCCTCTAGGATGTAACAACCTCCCCTCCCCCCAAGTTCTCCTCCAGGCCCAGAGAGAGCTATATGAGGAATGGCAGGTATGTCACCTGGCCCCGGACTCTGACTTGGAAGGGGGCCGTGGCCTCACTGACCAGCTCCCATTCACCATTGTCATTTCTGTCACCAGCTCTCTGGGGTCAGTCACTCAGCAAGTGGAAAGGGCCGTTTCATTGAGTGGGTGTAGAGCCAGAAGAAAGGAATAAAGCTTGTTGGGCAACCCTAGGCCAGCTTTCCTCGGTGAATGCATGCAAGGAAGATGCTGTTGTCATTTTCATGTGGTCCCTAGTGTGTTCAGGAAGAGGCAGAGGCGCTCGCTCCGTTACTTCCTCCTCTCCTCCTCCTCTCCTCCTCCCATTTTTAAGCTGATGGCATGCATGGTAATGCAGTCTATCAGATAGTGGTCCTGGGGTGTATTTCCAATGCTCTGACCTACCTCGGCCAGACCCCATCCCCACCCTCAGCCTTGAGTTAGGAAGGACACACATGTCTGACCCGAGAAGTATCCGTTGGCCTTCTTTGGACCACCACCCTCCAGGAGACGGAGGTTCCTGCGGGAGCTGCTGCTGAGGGGTAAGGGCTGGAGGCGGGCAATGTAGTCTAGACGGCGGCGCTAGGACCCAGATCTCGGTCGGGCCGCCCAGGCGGCGGGCGCTAGGACCCGGGAGGCGGACGCTAGGGCCGGGTGGCCGCGGAGGGCGGCTCTCGGGTGGCGTTGCTTCCCCGCCCCCTCCGGCTCGGGCTCCCTCCTCCCCTGCCGGCCATGTTGGCTCCGCTCAGGCCCCGCGGTTGAGCCGCGGCCCCCTCCCCCTTCCCAGACCCCGCACCCCTCCCCCGAGGTGTCCATCCCCTCCCGTCCTGTGGCCCGGAGCCTGGCCATGTGAACCGCCTAGTCCCCGGGGAGAGACGACTCCCGCGTTGGGCCGGACGCCGCCGCCTCAGGTGTGAGGGGCTCCGTGGCTCGGGGGCCGGAGGGGAGGGAGTCCTGCCCTGTCCGGAGGCTTCGCTGAGGGAACAGAGGCTCCGGCCCCGGCCGGCGGCAGCCTCGACTGGGGCGCGCGGCGCCGTCTGGGGGTTCTTTCTTTCTGGGCTCCGGCCCCGGCCGGGGTGTTGCTGACCGAGGGCGCGGGGAGGGCACGCGGGGGTGGGGGCGGCTGCCGGCGGCGGGGACTCCGGCGGGGCCTGGGGATGGAATCCCCGGGAGGGGCTGCACCTCCCGGCCTCAGGGACGGGGTGGCCCGAGTGCCGGGGGCGCGGGGGGGTGTCCGGCGCGGCGGCGATGGGGCTTCCCGGGTCTGCGGTGTCCCCCGCGGCGCGCGCGCTCCCTCCCTCCCGGGCGCGGGGAGCCCGAGGGGCCGGCGTCCGCCGAGATGCCCGCCGCCGGGGCCCGGCTGGCGGGAGGAAGAAAGAGGAGTCCCGCTCCAGGGGGATCCCCCACTTCCGTGGCGGACGCGGTGCCCTGGCCGCGTCCCTCTCGGGGTGTTCCCCGGGCCCGGGGGCAGCCGGCAGCGGCAGGGGTTCCTTTGTGGGGCCGCCGGGAGTGCGGGATTTGCCTCTCGGGGGGGCAGGCCGGAGGGGGGGTCGTTTCCACCTCCATCTGTACACAAACAGCCCCTCCCCCCGCCGCCCGCAGGAAGTGGCCGGGAAATGGCAGCTGTGCGTTGGTCGCGGCGGCGCTCGTTGTTTTGAAATGTCCATTTGAACCAGATTTGGTTTCCTTTTCCGCGGCCTTGGGGGCCCGCGGGGACCCTGCTCACCGGGAGGTCTGAGAGGCCTCTCCCTAGACTTCGCTTCGCGGGGGCGGCGGGGCGGGGGGACTTCATTTGTCAACTGGGAAGTAGTGGCCGCACTTGACTCGTTGATGCACGTCCTTGCTTCGGAGCGTCTCGGGCGCCCTGTCTGCTTCGGGCTTTGTGTTTCCTCCTTGGGCGGGAGCAGAGGTCACTGAGAGCAAAGCCCGACCCTCCCCAGCAGAGCACTCAGCCCCTGGAGGGCACCCGACCCCTGCAGAGCGCCGCGAGGTGGGGCTGGGGGGCCGGCCGAGGTTCTCGGGGTGAGGATGTGCTCGAGCACCCCCACGTCTGAGTTGCAGAGCGTTGAGGAAGTGAGCCTGGGCCCGGAAGAAGGGTGAAGGGCAGGTTCTGAGCGGTGCGGGGAGAGGCGTTTCTGTATGAATGGGATTTCTGGGTTGGGCTTAGTGGCTGATTTACGAAAGGGCGTGGACGGTGGGATTGTTGCTCCTTGGTGACTTCAGCTCCAGACCTACTCCTTTGGGGGAGCCCAGGATTTGATTTGGGGTGCCGAACGTTGCCCCTTCCTAGGCTGACTCAGGTCTTAAAAGACATCTCCCTCTTAATGCTCTTGTTGGAGTGATTCACTTCTCTGTTTTGTGGAAAGCCCTGTGTCCCAAATTTTTCTCATTCCCCTTTCTCCCACTGGAGAACTGTTCCAGGAGGTTGCTGTCGTGGCGATGGGGTTGAGATGGAAGCGCAGTTGTGGGCTCACTGCCCACCCCATCAGGAATCTAGAATGCTCTGAGTCCTCTTGTAGTCGTCAGGTTCTGAACCCAGGTGTTGCCCAGAAGAACAGCTTGTTAGCCTTACTGTGTCTTGCTACTGTTGAACTTTCTTGTTAGCCAGTAACTGGTGTGAACTTGGATGAGACGTGTAAAGTGAGACAGTAATGTTCAAGTTTCCATATCCTGAGACCTAAAGAAAAGTATGAAATTCTTGAACTATTTCCTGGGGCAAATAACCTTGCTGTGCTTCTTGGCATATGGGTCTCCTCAGATGCGTCACAGCTCGAGATAATCAGCGTTGCTACCGCACTTGGGTCCGAAGAAACAATATTGTAACAGCTCTTGATTACATAAACTTGAGATTTACAAAACCATGCCAAATAAGACACCTGTCTCCTTTGAAGAGCTGTGGGAAATGTTCTTGGACTGGATAATTTGCAGGAAAGTATTATTACTGTGTTTTGGCCTTTTCCTAGTGTCAAAGAATAATTATAATTGTAAAACTGAAAAACCGTTATAGACTAAAGGGATATTGCGCCCTTTTCGAGAATTCATCACGCATGAGTTTCTTAAGAGACTGAAGTAGGCCTTAGTATAATTTGTCATTTGGAATTGAAATCTTGAACCCCTGCCTGCTCAACTTAGTTTTGGGATGTTGGGGATGCTTTGATAGCTTCTTGGGATAATGATGGTGTCCTTAACTGTTGGAGCTAAAGTCTTGAGAAACGGCTAAAATAACCTTGTTATGACCTATCTGAAACTGCGGACATGGTATCGGAGGGATGAGTCCACATAGAAGGGCATCATGCTTGGCCAAGTGGAGAGAGGGCAAGAACAAGGTGGAAGAGCTTCAACAAAATGAGTTGACACGGGTGGCCGCAGCAGTGGGCTCGAGCACAGCAAGTAGGGTGGTGATGGTGTCTCTGTGGCACAACTGACCTGACGGCACTTGGAGCACCACACACAGCCTTTGGAAACAGAGCTTTCAGTGGTGGGCGATTGCAGAACGCTCAGCCCTTTTCCAACGGCACAACCAGAGCTGTGGCAAAAAAGAAGAAACAAAAAACACTAACACCCCATTATATGTTGCCTTTATTCACTCAGCAAGTACTTTAAGCCCTACTATGTACCTGGGTGTTCAATTGGATCAAGCAGAATTTTTTATTAGTAGCATAAAGTTTATTGCCAGTTCTGTTCCCTACATCTGTTTCCAGCCTTTTTTTTTTTTTTTCCCTGCAAATGAGAGCCAACATGTCAAGATTTGGGGCCTTTGGCAGATGAATAAACTGGTTGAGGCAGAAAAGGTAGATTTATTCACTTGTTCATGGATTCAAACAAATACTCCATGGTTCTTCTGTGCTTTTCACTGAAATTGGTGCTGGATATATAACGCTGTTAGTTGCGTGGAGTTGATTTTGACTCGAGGTGACTGTGCAAGCAGAATTGTGTGATGCGGCTTTCATGCCTGGGACCTTTCAGAAGCACATCATCAGGCTTGTCTCCCAAGGTACCTCTGGGTAGGTTCAAATCAGTGACCTTTTGGACAGTGATACTGTGCCATCCTGGGGCTCCAGAGAGAGAATGGGAGAGCTCAGTAATCCTGTTGATGCTGTGGAGCAGCGATTCTGAACTTGTGGGTTGTAACACCTTTGGGAGTCAAGCGACTCTTTCACAGGGTCGCCTGATTCATAACAGTAGCACAATTACAGTTATGAAATAGCAGTGGGGCTGAGCCCCGGTGGCGGCGTGGTTGTGCGCGGGACTGCGGCCCACTGGGACGGAGGTTCAATTCCGGCTCCCAGGAGCAAAGGCTGGGCCTCCTGCTCCCAGCACCTGAGGGCAGTGATGCCTAAAAAAAAAGAAAGAAAGAAAGAAAAGAAATAGTAATGAAAATAATTTTGTGGTTGGAGGTCGCCACAGCATGAAGAATTGTATTAGAGAGTCACATCATTACAAAGGTTGAGAACCACTGCAGTAGAGCGTCTATGTATTTATAATAGAGAAGAAATAAAGACTAGACAATCTTCTGAGTTGCCGGGGCATTGTGATTGTCTTTGAATAGCTATTTTAGTCCAGTTTATCTTTTTTTTTTTTTTTTCTAATTTTCCTCCTCAGAAGAAGTCTAGGGAAAGGACACAATGAGAGCGAAAGCCTCAGTTAGGGACTAAATTATTTTCTCACAATATGTATGTTGTAAAGCCTAACCTGTGTTTGTCATCATCTCATTTGGGAATGGGTTGATTTTGTCTTGATGAGTCCAGATGGGTGTCGGGTGAATTGGAGTCAACCTTTAGAGATGTAAAAGAGATGAAGCAAGCCAGCAGTGGAGACATGGTCTAAGATAGAGGGCGCCAAGGAACTGGGAGGCAGAAGCTGAATAGCGTCGGAATCTTCCAAGCTGATAGGGAAACCCTTCTCTTTAGCTCGTACTCTGAATTCAGACTTTGAGTTAGCCGCCTAACCCGTGAGGGAGAAATTTTGTTCAAGGCACTTAACTTAAAATATTTCTCTTACAGCCCCACCAGATATCAAAGATCATCTGAGACGTGTAGTTCTCTGGGAAACTTGTTAATGGGGCTGTCATAATGGGCCATTCTGACTGGCGGGAAAGGCATCTCAAATGGACCTTGGAACTCTGGGAAGCAGTTGAGCCAGAGGAGGTTTTTTCCTTGCTGCACCAGAAACTGGGAGTAGTAAAAAACTTGGGGAGGGTTTTTTGTATTACAGCAGAGCTTCTCAACCAGGACATTACTGACATTGTGGGCAGGATAATTATTTGCTCTGTGAGGACTGTCCTGTGCCTTGTAGGATGTTAAGTTACATCCTTTGACTCCTATTAGATGCCGAAGCGGAGAGAGGCACAGTCATCCCATGTGAGATCACTTGAATTGGGGTATGGTAGATGAAGATAATACTGTGTGTCTGTAGAGTTGAGAAATATCCTTCAAAACTATAAGGCTAAGAATATATTAGTGTGGCTTATTTGGTATTCAGCAATGGTTTATTTTGCTATTTAATGAAGATAAACATTTAAAAACCTTTCCTCATACATTATAAAAAAAATTAGAACCTCTTGGTTGAACTTTGGTGTACTGTATGGGAGCCCTGGTTATGCAGTTGAGTAGGCATTGATAATTAACCACAAGGTCACCTGTTCACACCCGCCAGTCTCTGAGGGCAGAAGAGGAGTTTATCTGCTTCCATAAAGGATGACAAGGATTGCTGTGAGTTAGAGTTAGAAGGCAGTGAGTTTGGTTTGGGTGGGCCTAGGAGAAGAGGAGTCCTGGCTGTGCAGTGGTTCAAATGCTCTCAAAGGAGATTGGTCCTAGGGGAGCATGAATCCCCTGCCCACGAGAGATGTACACTTCTCCTCAGCCCTACAGTGTAGAAGTAGACCCAGTCTGCAGTGGGCTTGACTTTGCCTTGAGTATGGTAAGAGCAAGTCTAAAGCGGTGCAATGACTCCCCAGCTCTCCCACTAATGGCGTTTGACTGTACCCTTCCCTTTTGGGAGTAGCCTGCCTGACTGGAGAATTGGTCTGAGCCCTCAACAGTGTTGAAATCTGTAATACTCCATCACTTCCTGCATTGTCTTTTAAAACCTTGTCACAGGCTCACATTGTAATGACTCTTAAGAAAGGCAGCCTATTTGGCCAGTAGCTGGGTTCTGCTACATCTGCATAAAGTTTAAGGTGTAGTGCCTCTTAAATGTTAATAATGAAACCTGGGGCTCTTGGAGAAATCCATTTATAAATACAACTGGAACTGGGCTGGGTACTTGTCTGATTGTACTTCCTGGGGAGGAGAACCATTTCTTGGGGGGTTGGAAATTAATCTCATTTGGCCCAAACTCTTCACTCAAGGGTAGGCACCCTCATTTTGCTGCATTGTTTTCCTTACTGACTCTGGATGGGATGCCAAAATTACCTTCAGATTTTTATTGTGAAAAGCATCTAGGATGGGAAATTGAGCACGAAATAACCGGTAGTGTCTTAGGTTATATTTAGACTTTCTGAGTCTGATCATCTTTTTGAGACATTATGTAGCTTCGACTATTAATAATAAGCAATTATTGCTAGCTATGTGACAGACACTACTATGTTCTTTATGTGTACTATCTAATTTAATCTTCATCAGAGAGTGGAAACTACAATTTTTACAAATCATAAAACTCCGAGTTTCATCAAGGTTAAGGAATTGGTCCAAGGTCACATAGTAAATAGAGCTGGGATTCTCACCTGCAGCCACTTCCTTGTGCTGACCTCGCTGCACAGCACAGAGAGTCTTTGGTATGACTAGGAACTTCTCTTATGTCAAGTGATGTGGTCCTGATAGTCTTTTAATAGCAGCTGGTGGGGAAACATACCAGCAGACCCAGGGCACCAGATAATGACCCCCATTCCTTCTACTTACCAGGTTTTTGTAAGCGATCTTATTAGTTTGTATGAAACGGGAAATGCTGTTATTTCCCAGAACAGCAGAGAGATCTCTCCTTTCCTCATGTATTCACATGGAATGGGAAAATGAACTGTGGCCAGTCATTGAGTGGAAGGATACAGTTAAGTTCACAGAAGTGGGAACCCAGTGTAAAAGTGGGTGGGTGGGTGAGTGAGCAAGCGTGCGCGTGAGCCAGACAGCCAAGGAGGTGTGGCTGCACATAAAACTGGACTGGTGCGCGTGAATCAGATGAGATCAGATTTTCAGGACTTCTGAAATGGACTACTTACTCAATGTCTCTGCGGTATAATCTTTTGAAGGACCCTACTTCAGACCTTTCATTTCAGAAAGTTCACTTATCTTAGGATATTTATGAGCTTCCTTACTGTTGAGTGGCTCCAAATAAGCTATAGGAAAATCATGGAGGACCCTGAGTTGTTTTCTGTATGAAAAGCCAATTTTGTTGTTTAGCAGCTACTCAGAGAGAAATGAGAATACTTGCCTGGGAAATAAGTCAATCCTACAAACTTTTCTTCCCTCAAAGCAACAAAACACTGTTTGTTTTTTAAGGCTATTTAAAATCACTTAGGTGTGCTTATTGCCTGATTTTTAGAAAATTAAAGAAATCTTTCTATCCGCATTCTGCCTTTTTTAAAAAACAAGGGGTTGCTTTTCCTGTATCAAGACAGTCATGCCTCTTACGTTCAAGTTAGTATGCTCTAGTATAGCACAGGTATCTAGGATTGATATGGTGGGCTTTGCCAAAAATTCTAGATTTTTGCTGCTTATCTTTTTTCCCCTCTTGTGGTAAGTTGTATGTATGCAGATCAAGGGCTTCACTTGTCATTCCCAGTTGTATGCGGCTTCATATTAGGAGAGATGAAAGCTTTTTAGCCACTCAGAGAGCTACCACGCATCAGACAGGAGGATCTTTGTAGTTCTGTTTTCTCCCTGAGACTTTACATCTAGACCACAAAACCAAAGATTTAAGGTAGTATTATAGTAGCTATAACAATGTATTTTTTTAGAATACCCTCTTATTTAAGGATTTCCTACCTGACATTTTTCTGAGCCCTGTGTGCTTAGAAAGGATGCCATTTCCCATAAACAAGGCATAGAAATGTTGGCTGCTTTGAGTTGTGCCACTTGATCACTTTTCTCTCCATGCGTTCTTTTCTAAACCCTCTTAGTGGTTTAATTGCACTCTCATCCTTCAGATGTCTATTCCTCTGAGTTAGCGCTTCAGCTCAAGGTCTGTAATGACAAACGAAAGCATGGTGTCGATTAGATGTACTTTTCCTGTTGACATCTCTATCTCCAGGGCTTCCTGTTAAAGAGAATTTTCTGTGATACCTGGCGATGGGACTCTGACCTTACTTTGGGGGTGGAAGGAGAGAGAAAAAAATGAAAGGATGAAAAATATTAGATATTAGCGTATAGCATTAATATCTGAGATAGAGGAGTAACCTGGTTTAGGAGGCTTATGGGGCGTGGGGAGGTTCACACAGGAGGAGGTCCAACTCCAAATCTTGTGTATGTGTCCCCTCCCCCCCCACATTTTCATCTTTTAAAACCAAACTAGCTTTAGAAAACTTATTTTTTTGAAACCATTCCTAACTAGGAATATCTTTTCTCAACCCCTTTGCCATAATCAAGTAGAAAAGGGTAAGTATAAATAATGTGGGGGGATGGGAACATTCCTTCTAGAAGAGTTCAAATGACATGACTTTGTTTTAACTTCCAGTGTTTTTTCCCCATCTCTCTCTCCCCGCCTACAGAAATGGAGGCAAATGACCATTTTAATTTTACTGGCCTTCCCCCTGCATCTGCTGCCTCAGGACTGAAACCCTCTCCTCCTCCAGGGGAGGGCCTCTACACTAACGGGTCTCCCATGAACTTCCCCCAGCAAGGGAAAAGTGAGTGTGATGGACACAGTCTGGGGAGGGAATGGGTCTTATTCCTTTATAGCACAGGGGCATGAGAGGAGATTGGGTTCCCACGTGGACAAGCTGCTCCACAGCAACTCTTTCCTGCCAGTCTGGGAAAGAAAGTAAACCCATAGAACCCTCGCTACTGGAAAAATTGCAGGCTTCTAAGAACAAATCCTAGGGGTTTATGGAGGTTTAGGGGTTAGGAAAATATACTTGTTTTTTCATCTCCGCCTGCTCTTCCATCAGGCCCACGACAGAAAGGGCCCGCCATCCATGAAGCTGTGGTAGAGGTGGAGAAGCTTCTGTCGATGGGTTAGGGCTGAGGTTGAGGGTTGGGGCTGAGATTGGTTGGGGTGAAACTCGGCATGTTGGCCGTGCAGTTGGTTTGTACACTAGAGAAGAGAGCAGATGTTGGAAGTACCTGGGCCACTATGGGTCCTTGACAATAGAAGGTGGGGATAAGGGGGAGGGTTTTAGTGCTTGCTTAACCTGGTTCTCCGGAGAGAAACACTTACATAATTCCACATGAAAGTGTTGCTGCCAGAATCAGTTCTTTTCCCTAATTTGATTTATCAGTTGCCAAGTACCTTTCTAATCTTGCCTAGTTTTCAGGCATGTTATGCTTGGAAGCAGAGAGGCCCACGTGTAGCCTCGCTTCTTTGCTGCAGATAATTGCTGTCACCGACTTACACTGGACACCTCCCCCTCCTGTCATCTCCAGCTGAATTGCAGAGATAGAACGTGTTGTATTTAATTGAAGGCCCCCACCCCACAGCTTCCTTAGTTTTTTAATTGGATTGCTCTCCAATCCAGAGGTTGCTGCAACACTGATCATGCTATGATCTCTACCCCGCCATCCCAGTAAATTACCCTCTAGTGCCTATGGGGAGGGGCCAAGCCCAGCCTCCTGAGCTGGGGGATCGTGTCGCTGTGGTGACTGCAAATTCTATTCTTAGCCCAGCACAAAGTGCTAGATCTGCATGTGCCAGTGAGGTGGGACCTGTCCCTTCTGGTGCCACTGCAGGGCCAAACAGGCACTTGGGAAAAGGAGGACCTAGAGAATCCCATTCCCCTACTCCAGGGAAGAAGTCCTCCTGGGAAAAAGAGTGGGGAAGAATGCCAGTCACTGTAGGAAGTCTGCGAACAGCTTCATTTAAAAAACAAAAAAACCTGTGAGCTGAAGCAGCAGCCAGTTCTTTGCTGGTGGCTCCCATGGTATACCAAGCTAGCTCCCAGCACCTTAACTCTGCAGCCTCAGCAGCAGTTGCTAAACTTAAATCCAGGAACATTTGGGTCTGGTATTCCCTGGAGACTCAAAAGCCAAATATAGCAAGTGGGGAACCCTTCCCTCCACCTTCCCTTTCTGTTGTCATTGCTGTCACTTTAGGGTAGTTTTGGGCAGTTACTTGCATCCAGGTCTGTAACGAACTCTCTCTTCCTCACCAGGTTTGAATGGGGATGTGAATGTTAATGGCTTATCTACTGTATCTCACACTACTACTTCAGGGATTTTGAACTCTGCTTCCCACTCCTCCAGCACCTCACACCTCCATCACCCCAACGTGGCCTACGACTGTCTCTGGAACTATTCACAATACCCATCTGCCAATCCTGGCAGCAACCTCAAGGACCCACCCCTCCTCTCCCAGTTTTCTGGGGCACAATATCCACTCAACGGCATCCTTGGGGGCAGCCGACAACCTTCATCCCCAAGTCACAACACTAACCTTCGGGCTGGGAGCCAAGAGTTCTGGGCCAATGGTACCCAGAGTCCCATGGGGCTCAACTTCGACTCACAGGAACTGTATGATTCCTTTCCTGACCAGAATTTTGAGGTGATACCCAATGGACCCCCTAGTTTTTTCACCTCCCCACAGTCTTCTCCTATGTTGGGATCCAGCACCCAGACCTTTGCCCCCTCCCAGGAGGTGGGCAGTGCTATTCATCCTGATGAGACGGGAGAAAAGGAGCTGACTTCAGGGGTGGCAGAAAACAGCACTGGCTTGGTCGGCAGCCTGGAGTTGGAACAAGAGCAGTCAGGTATAATAGGAGTGTTGTGAGCCGGGTGGGGAAAGGGGAAATGGGACTATGGGGGACAGTGGGTTTTTGAGGTGAGGAAAACTTGTCTTTCCAGCTCTCTGCAGTGGAGGCTGATTTGCATGTTGGTGATTAGCAGAGCCAAGTGGCTGGTGTTTTTGTGGCAGCAGCACCAGCTCGAGAGTGGGAGTGCAAATTATTTCAAGCTCATGCAGAGCTGGCCTGGAGAGGGCAGGTGGGCGAGTCCAAAACAGCCCCAACAGACACCCTGCATCAAAAAGGGCATTTTTTTCCCCAAAGACCAGCAGGGCTCAGGGCATCAGCAGGGCTCAGGGCATCAGCAGTGGGCATTCAGGCAGTTTTGAGTGATGGGCAGGGTCAGTCTGGCTGCTGAAAGAGGCGGAGCCCTCATAGTGACTGGTGTGTGAGAGGGAAGCAGGCAGGTAGATCACACCATTGCCTGTCTTGTTTTTTGTTGTTAGCACTGATCCGGGTGCCAGTTCTTCTCCTCTTTAGAAAAACTTAGGTTGTAATTGATTCCAATTTCAAGAGTGAGCACCTCGGGGCTCAGCCCCGGTGGCGTAGTGGTTGTGCGCGGGACTGCGGTCCACTGGGACGGAGGTTCAATTCCAGCAGTGGGGCTGGGCCTCCTACTCCCACCACCGGAGAGCAGTGATTCCCCCCCCCCCCCCCCCCCCCCCCCCAAAAAAAAAAGAGTGAGCACCTTGTCAAATCACAGAAGGTTTTCTCCGTTTAGCAGCTATTCCTACTGGATGAGGGTGATTTTTGGGAACATGCGGGGCTCTGGTCTCAGTCCCTGCTCTCTCTGCCCTCTCTGCCTGCTATAGTATTTTACCAACATACCGCAGCCTGGTCAGTACTAGTACCCCGGCAGCAATAAACATTAAATATTCCTGAAGCACAGATTGACTGCCTGGGGTAGCTCAATGCACTGGTTTTCACATTAACCTTCTTCCTGGATTTCCCAGAACTGAAGATGTGTGGCTATAATGGCTCCATCCCCTCTGTGGACTCATTGCACCGAGATGTCTCTGTCTTGGTCCCTGACCCTTCTGTGAGCTGCTTAGATGATCCTTCACATCTTCCTGACCAACTGGAAGACACTCCAATCCTCAGTGAAGATTCATTGGAGCCCTTCAATTCTCTTGCACCAGGTGGGCTTGCAGACTGGGTTCCTCCAGCTTAGCCATGCAGAGACTAGTCGGCTCTCTACTCCCAGGAACAGTGAGTGAACCAGGGAAAGTGCTAAGGAATCTGGGGCACTGGGGCCTCCAGATACCCCTGTGGAAGATCCCAGTTTCATTCCACTGCTCTGTGTGGGCCAGCTGCACTCTGAGCTGAATTGGTTCCTTTCCCAGGTTATCACCCAGTGTTCCTTTTGGCCAGGAGCCCTGACTTATAATAATTTATTGGCTAGAGACTTATTACCACGCAGTTGGGCTATTTGAATTCATACTCCTCTCCTGAAGCCAGGGGACAGTTGACCATCGAGTTTTTAACCCCACTGAAGTATAAGAAAGATCGGTTTTACTATATTAAAGGTTTGCACTGTTATGTGAGTTGGTATAGTGATGGTCAATGCCTTTCCTTCATTTTCACCTCAAGTTTTAAGGATCCTAAAGGTATCATGGCTTTATTCTTTCAGGGAGACAACTGTAAAATTTCTACAATATTAGGGAGGGGGGGAGGG
>PVJH01023663.1:0-19532 GCA_004026705.1 Nesogale talazaci | reverse complement strand
AGGACAAGCTGCCTCTGGGGGACAGCCCTGTCATCTCTGCTCTGAACTGCTCTTCTCTCAACAACACCACTGCCTTCAGTCTCCTGGCAGATGATAGTCAGACTTCAGCATCTATCTTTGCCAGCCCGACCTCTCCGCCTGTCTTGGGAGAGTCCGTCTTGCAAGGTAGGTGATGATGTGTGGAATTTTTTTTTTAAGTGCACTTGACCTAGGAAGAGGCAGGAAACTAGGTCCCTCGTGAGGACTGGAGGCCTAGGAGAGCACCTTGCTGGGATCTGAGGGCAATAGGAGTGAGCAGATGTGGGACTCCAGAGCACAGGCAGTCTGGGTGTATAAACGTGTCTGTAAGAATATGTAAGGGGGGCTGAGCCCCGGTGGCATAGTGGTTGTGCGCGGGACTGCGGCCCACTGGGATGGAGGTTCGATTCCAGCTCCACGGAGCAGTGATGCCAAAAAAAAAAAAGAGTTTGCAAGAGGGCTGAGCCCCGGTGGCGTAGTGGTTGTGCGCGGGACAGCAGCCCACTGGGATGGAGGTTCGATTCCAGCTCCACGGAGCAAAGGCTGGGCCTCCTACTCCCACCACCTGAGGGCAGTGATGCCCGCCCCGCCCCCCCCAAAAAAAAAAAAAAGTGAAGGCAAATTTACATCATATTCAAGGACATGTAGGCGGTATCTATACATCCAGTTCATCACCAAGAACAGCCTGTACTTGGATCTCTGCCTAGTCCCCAGAAGAGTTTCCTGGGTTCACCAGAAAAGGGAGTTGAGCGGCCTTTTAGGCTCCAAGTCAAAGACAGAACACTTTTCTCCACAGGGACACCTTTACAACTGCTTGAAGAAGAAAACAGAAGTGACTTCTCTTTCTAACCCTTGAGAAAAGCTGTTTAGCTCAGTCCACTTTGACTAAAATAGAGTCTTTTGTTTTGAGTGACCTCATTTTTCCTTTACCCATCCTGTCTCTCTGATTTCTAGATAACAGCTTTGATCTGAATAATGGTAGTGATACCGAACAGGAAGAAATGGAGACTCAAGCTTCTGACTTCCCACCACCCCTGACCCAGACAGCCTCTGACCAGCCATCCACTATTCACCTCCACCCAGCAACTTCAGCAGCAGCCTCACCAACAGATTCCCCGGGAACTTCCCCGGAAGTCTCTCCAGCAGCCTCCACAGAAATCTCCCCAGTTGTTTCCCCCGCTGCTTTTCCAACAGCCTCTCCAACTTCCTCTGCAACCCTCCCAGCAGTCTTCTCAGAAGTCTCCCTCACTACTTCCCCAGTGACCTCCCTAAAAGCATCCCCTGCGGCTTCTCCAACAGCCGCCTTCCCGACAGCCTCCCCAACAAAGGAGGAAGTGAACAGCTTCCCTGAGACCCCAGCTGACCTGGAAGATATTACTGGAGACGGAGTCACTGCTGGCAGTGGTGAGTGGCAGACTCCACTTCTGGTCGGTACCAGGAAGAGTCTGTGCCTTGTTATGTTTGACCCTTCCCTACTGCCATGGTACTGTAGGATTTTGCTTGAACTCTCAGTTTGTGTGTATCTTTTGTCTTCTCCCCAAGGTGATGTTCTAAGGAGACGGATCGCTACTGCTGAAGAAGTTCGCCTTCCCCTGCAGCATGGGTAAATGCTCTAGTTTGCTCTGTGTATTGGCCATGACAAGTTGAGTGCATGACTTTAGGAAGACGGGTGCTGCTCTCATTGCCCGAAGGGGGGAGGACTAGTCAGGCGAGTGTATAAAGAGCAGTTATCTGTAATGATAATGTTTCTTGGGATGCAATTCCTAGGCTTTTCTTCTTCCTTTCTCAGGAGCTGGCTCCCCTCACCATTTCTTTCTTCATCATGTGATGACTCAGTTTTGCTCCAGGGGCTCTAGTTAATACCTTTTGCAAACCCAGCTGGTGACCCTAGGACCCAGATGTCCAAACTAGGTGACTTACCCTATTTGTGTGAAGAAGGGATAGCAGTGGATGGGGAATGGCATAATAGCAGTGAGGTGGGATTTAAGATTTTTATTTCTTAATGTTCTGCTTTTTGGAGGGCTAAGTACAGGAAGAGTACATGACCAGAAGGCGCATGACAGCTGACACCAAGGGCTTTGTAGGACTAACTGCCTTCCTGGAGTCTCCCACCCCTATCCCTCGAAGGGACTGTGGTCACCAAGTCTGAGTACTGCTTAAAGTTTGGAGGCAGAGATAAGGTTTAGTCTTAGAGTAAGTGATCTATTGTTCAGAACACAGAGTTCCTACCTAAACCTTGGCCGACTGAATCATTTCTTGGAATCAGCAGCAAGTTTAACTTTTCTGCTCGCCTCCTCACACTCTGTCTCTTGCTTTAATTCCCTTACGTCCTCATGCTCTTGACTAGTAATTTCTCTGAATGGCGTTGGGAGGCCAGGAGGTGGGGTGCACTGGCATTGGCTTCTGAGCTTGCGCATTGGGCAGTTGGTGTATTGCTTTCCTCCTAAGGGCTTGAAGGGTGTGCTGAAGCTTGAGCCTGCCTTCTAGCCAAACTTGGGTTTCATGCTGCTTTTTGTACCCCCTGCAGTTTTAATGAGACAGATAACGGGAGGGTCGTCTGGTCAGTGGGCTTGACTCCCGGGTTGCACGGGGAGTGGGTAGGGGTGTGACCTGGCGGCAGGGCCCGTCTATTTCTCTTGGCAGGTGGCGGAGAGAGGTGCGCATCAAGAAAGGCAGCCACCGATGGCAGGGGGAGACCTGGTATTATGGGCCCTGTGGGAAGAGGATGAAACAGTTCCCGGAAGTGATTAAGGTACTGGAGCTTTCGTGGACTCTGTTAGGGAAGCATAGACTCCTTTCTTCACAGTTCAGTGGCAGCAGACTGACAGAGTCCACCCTCGGGCCTGTTCTGTTGTGCCGTTGTTGGCCAAAGGTAGGTTTGGGCTTGACTTTCATTAATGCCACTTTACCTCCTCCTCCTCCTCCTAGTACCTGAGCCGAAACGTAGTGCACAACGTGCGCCGTGAGCACTTCAGCTTCAGTCCCCGCATGCCTGTTGGAGATTTCTTTGAAGAGAGAGACACACCAGAGGTGCAGACCCCAGGGGATTAATTAAGCATTTCTACTAGAGAAGGGGTTGGTGGGCAGGCTGCCCCTTCCTCTGGCAGGGTTTAGAAAGTGGAGGCATGGGACGATTCTGGGGGTCTCGTAGCCTGCACTGACTCCCTCCCGTTACAACACAATTTTCTCTGTTGCCTTAGGGGGTGCAGTGGGTACAACTCTCGGCGGAGGAAATCCCATCCAGGATTCAAGCAATTACTGGCAAACGTGGCCGACCTCGAAACACCGAGAAGGCCCAGGCCAAGGAAGTCACCAAGGTGAAGCGGGGCCGAGGGCGGCCCCCCAAGGCCAAAATCACTGAGCAAGTGAATAAGACAGACAACCGCCTCCTGAAGAGAGCAGACGCCCAAGGTGCAGTAATTTCTCTTTTTTCCCCCTCTCGGCTTCTGCTCCCTCAGTGAGGTTTCCCAGGGGCGTGACAGATAGTATCCAGCTAGAACAAGTCTGAATCACCGCCCTGCGATGCACCCACCCCTGGCTTCTGAGCACTGTTGGAGTTGTTCTTTTTGGCCAGATTCTTCCTTGAGTTGTTCTTACGGTTGGAGCCGTAGACTGGTTCCCGATTCCATTCTTGGAGCTGTTTGCTTAGCACACTGGATTCCGTTATGTAGTTCTTGCTTCTTATCCTCTTTGTGGAGATTCAGAATTCACATCCAAATTCAAGATACCTTACTTCTTGACAGGGTGTTAGTGGGTTAGATGAGTAGGCTGGGTCCAGATTTTCAGTAACCATAGAATGGGCTTGAGTATGGAAAACTGCAGTCTTCGGACTCGGGGTCAGGGGCGTCAGAAGGACAGTCCAGTGGAGGATGGCCTGGTGTCACTCCACTGTCCGGCATCCTGCCCCAGACCCTGTGGAAGCCTTAATGATGCCCTAGCTCTAATATGCACTGAGAAAATGTATGAATTGCTGAAGTGATATTTTTTAGATCATATGAGTATTAACTTCAAAATCTTTTAGGTAATACCTTTCTACATTGAATTACATTATTTGTCACATTGTGAATAACTGAGTGGAAGCTTTATTTTTCTACTCCTCTCTCCCTAATGGTGATTTGACTCTCTAAAGTTACTGATAGAGGTTCACAGATACTAATTACCACAGTATGGTAGCTAAAACACCAGGACATTTGCCAGTAGCCACAAACACAACAGCATGTTTGTCACATGTGCTGATGAAATCACATGATTCTAAAACGTCATTGTAACTGGGTGACAGTGACAAATCTGACGAGCGTGCCTTAGAAGATTCACAAGGGAAGTTTGCCAGCAGAGAGTCTTAACCTTGTCCCTCTCGAGTTGGAGTCCCAGTAGTGGTTGCACTTTGGGTTGCGGTCTGCATGATTCATAGTTGGAAACCACCAGCAACTGTGCTGGAGAAAGACTGGGCTTTCTAACCAGCTACTACCCAATTAAATCTCAGAAACCTTCGGGGTCCCTGTGACTCAGTGGCAGTGAGTTTCTGAGTTCTTAACCCTACAGTTATATTGATACTTAGAAGTTGGACTTGATGGAACATTTTTGCTATTACAACTAGTTACAGGAATATTTTTATAAGAAATACTTAGGGCTGAGCACCGGTGGCGCAGTGATTATGTGCAGGACTGCGGGTCACAGGACTGAGGGTTCAAATCCAGCAGCAGCTCTCCAGGAACAAGGCTGGGCGTCCTACTCCCACCAGAGCAGTGATCTCTCTCTCTCTCTCTCACACACACACACACACACACAATTGCAGTGAAGCAATGCATAAGAATTCTTAGGAAGAAGATAATCTTGGTGTCATTCCCTCTGACAGTGTCACTGGTGTGGTCTGCACCTCCTTAGTGGAGGAGGCATCTCAGAGTCATGTTGACTTGTATGGCCTAGGACAAGTGTCTTAGATTTTAATAGGAATTGTAAATGGCCAGTGAATCTGCATAAAGCATTTACTTCAGAGAATTGCCTTACAAATTTTTTTTTGGGGGGGGGGGGCGGGCATCACTGCTCTCTGGTGGTGGGAGTATGAGGCCCAGCCCCACTGCTGGAATTGAACCTCCGTCCCAGTGGGCTACAGTCCCGCGCACAACCACTACGCCACCGGGGCTCAGCCCAGCCATACAGATGTTATATGGTAGTATTTCTAAATTAGAAATGAAAGAATAAGTACTGTCATGTGAAGAAGCATTAATTCTAAAGTGTCCTGTACTTTAATATTCAGTCTTCTGAAAGAAACTCTGATCTTTTGTGGGACAAGACATGGGAACCAAACATAAGTGAAATCTGTGTTGGTGTGGCCCAGACTCTGCTGAAGGCTCCATTAGCTGGTCCCTTGCTGTCAGGCACACTTCTTTCCCATCATGCATATGGTGGTAGTGTGTATATACACGTAAACTTTCCAAGGCACCATGTTTTAATGTGTACCATGCAGTGACACCAGTCACTGCACACCAGTCACCACAATCAGTTGTGGTGTGGTACACTCTTGCTTAGTTCATCACTGCTTCTGACTCACTGTGCCTGGCATTTTGACTTGCCATCTCTTTCTCTGCCCTTAAAATTGGCCTACGGGTTGCTGCCTTTTCAGGTAGGTAACTTGGGCGAGAGAGAGACACACAAGGCTGCCATTATGGACCTGACATCAGCGGGGCTCCTAGAGCATCCTGGGTCCATTTGGGTTCTGTGTGCCACTGACGAACTAGTGCTTCTCTTAATTTCACTCTGCACATACATAATATGTATGTCCTTTTTTTTAAAAAAGAAAATTTTAAATTAGGTAACTTAAGCTGTTTTTTTGTTTGTTTGTTTGTTTTTCCCCAAATTACTTCATTGCATTTTAAAATCCCTAACACAGGTCATTTCTCAGTCTGTCCCTTTAATGACTCCTTTATCATTTTGGACTAGCAGTCTGCCTCGTTTTCTGTAGTAGGTGTTACTGCACTTAATACCAAGGATTCCAGAACGAAGCGCACTGCCATGGAGTCACTTCTGAGTGCTAGCAGCAATCCTGTAGGACAGGGTAGAACTCTTAAGACAGCTGTGTAAGAAGCCAATTTTATGGCAAGCAATTGTGCCACCTTTACAGCCAAGAACCAGGCTTCTGATTTACTCTTTTCTTCTTTGTCCTAACAGAATCACCGAACGAAGATGATAAAGCAAAAATAAGTAAAATTAAAAAGAAGATCAAGCGTAAGATCCAGCGAGGAGAGTGTCAGACTACTAACCAAGGGCAGGTGGGTGCTGTTGAAGAGAAGGCACTGGCTCACTTTCCCTAGTCTGCTGCCTCTCCATGTAGCACACATTCAATACCTTGAACCCTCTCGACCTTGCTTTGAAAAATTGAGATTGTTTGAGAATAATGTGAGCGTCTCCACGCAGAGAGAAGGGAGCCATGGCCAACCTCTCAGCCATCTCTCGCCTCTCCATTCTTGAATTCTAAGCCAAAGTGAGGGGGAGAAATGACTTCCCTTTTGGTTTACAGGCCCGAAACAAACGGAAACAAGAGACCAAGGGCATAAAGCAGAAGGAAACGAAGAAAAAATTCAAGGTGAGTGCATGTAAATACCAAGTGTAACCTTAAGTCCACTAAACGTCTTTCTTCTTTTACCAAAACTGCTTTTAGAAACAAAACACCAATCATATATATTTTTTAAAATAATTTTGTTGTTGTTGAAAATATGGCCAGTAGTGGGCTGAGCCCCGGTGGCGTAGTGGTTGTGCGCGGGACTGCGGCCCACTGGGACGGAGGTTCAATTCCAGCAGTGGGGCTGGGCCTCCTACTTCCACCGCCGGAGAGCAGGGATGCCACCCCCCCCCCCCCCCCCCACCCCCCAAAAAAAAAAGAAAAAAAGAAAATATGCCCAGTAGCACCAATATCTGCATGTTCAATTCAGTGGTTGATGATTCCCTTCCAATTATACAAGCATTCTCACTTTTACCAAATTATTCCTCTCATTAACATAAACTGCTTGCCTTTTAAGCTTGTTAGCAAAAACCATTTTGATCCACTACAGGTAATTCTTTAAAAGAACACATACTGGGCTGAGTCCCGGTGGCGTAGTGGTTGAGTGGGGGACTGCGGCTTGGCGGTTCAAATCCAGCAGCAGCTCTCCAGGAGCCAGGCTGGGCCTCCCACTCCCACCAGAGGGCCGTGATTGCCGCCCCCCCCCCCCCCAAAAACAAAACAAAACAAAACCAACACATACTAAAGACAGGCATTGTTTATTAGTTAAGCTAAGCTACTGCTTGTTTAAAAGATGACTTCAAGGGGTATTTTTGGATTGAAGTTTAAAAGTCACCTTTTATAATTACATCTCTGGGCTTTTAGATTGAGACCGCTTGGGGACCAGCGAAAGATAGATAACTGGTATTATTTATGGACTTCTTTGATTTTTTTTTTTCTTCCCTTGGTGGGTAGGCTGAGAAGGAAAAGGTTAAAACAAAGCAGGAAAAATTGAAGGACAAAGTCAAGAGAGAAAAAAAGGAGAAGGTAAAAATGAAGGAAAAGGAGGAACTGGCCAAAGCGAAGCCCGCCTGTAAAGCAGACAAGACCCTGGCCACGCAGCGGCGCTTGGAGGAACGGCAGAGGCAGCAGATGATCTTGGAGGAGATGAAGAAGCCCACCGAGGATATGTGTCTGACTGACCATCAGGTAGTAAAGGGAGAGTAACAGGTCCCGGCTCCTGGGGGAACGCCAAGTGGATTTGCTCAACTGTTCATTTCTAGGCTATTTGCCAGGACCCTGTGCCACTTGTATCCCTACAGCCTCTGCCGGAGTTCGTTTGCATTCCTGGTCTGATACTGCCCAGTGGGATCTTCTCCGACTGCCTGGCCATTGTGGAGTTTCTGCACAGTTTCGGCAAGGTGCTGGGCTTTGATCCTGCTAAAGATGTGCCTAGCCTGGGGGTCCTGCAGGAGGGACTCTTGTGTCAAGGTGACAGCTTGGGCGAGGTGCAGGACCTGCTGATGCGGCTTCTGAAGGCTGCACTCTATGATCCCGGTTTGCCCTCCTACTGTCAGGTGAGACCCTCTCCTAGGGCCATGTGGAGGGCTGGGCTCCGATGCTTTCTCGGTTACGTTTTCGCTTTAAGAATGCTTGAGGGCTGAGCCCCGGTGGCGTAGTGGTTGTGCGCGGGACTGCGGCCCCCACTGGGATAGAGGTTCAATTCCAGCAGTGGGGCTGGGCCTCCTACTCCCACCACCGGAGAGCAGTGATGCCCCCCCCCCCAAAAAAAAAAAAAAAGAATGCTTGAAAAGCCCTCCCGAAAGTGGTGAAGGGAGATGCAGTTTAGTTTCTTCCTGTTTTTGTTTTTCTTATCTTGTCTCTTCTGTTCCTCTTTCTTTCTGACTCCCCTATGCTAATCTCGTTCATTTTTCTTTATTTTATTCACTTTCTTTGGCTCCTTTATTTCCTTTCATCTTGTCTTGACAACTTTTAGTCATGTCTAAACTCCTTAGTTTTCTCTTGCCGTATTCCCCCCTCATTCCCATTATGCTCTCCTTCAAACAGTCCTTAAAGATCTTGGGGGAGAAGGTGTCGGAGATCCCACTGACGAGAGAAAATGTGTCTGAGATCCTGCGCTGCTTTCTCATGGCATATGGAGTGGAACCGGTCTTCTGTGACAGCCTGCGCACCCAGCCTTTTCAGGCCCAGCCACCCCAGCAGAAGGCTGCTGTCCTGGCCTTCCTTGTGCATGAGCTCAATGGCTCCACCCTTATCATCAAGTGAGGACCTATGGGGGGAGATGGATCCATGTGTGTCTGTGTGACACCTGTCTTAAAGCCAGCTCAGACAGGGTGGGAGAGAAGCATAGCCCTCCAGAGGTACTGGGGGGATGGGTGGTCCTGGAGTTCTTTGGAACTGCATCTCTGTGCCTTGCTGGGGGAGCTGAAGTCCTCTGTCATTCATCCAGCACAGTTCCCTCTTCAGCCGCAGTCTCACCACCCCTGAGCCTCGCCCCCTTGTCCTTGCGTGTCCCTTCTAGTTCAAAACTTCCTTCCCCTTCCCTGTTCCACCGCAGTGAAATCGACAAGACCCTGGAGAGTATGTCCAGCTACCGGAAAAACAAGTGGATTGTTGAAGGCCGGCTCCGGAGGTAAGAATGGGACAGGGTATCGTGCTCACAGAGGAAAGCATAGCAGAAGGAACACATAGCCTGGACTTTGGCCTGGAATCCCATGTGCTCCACCGCTTCTTTAGTGCAGTGCTGCCCATGTGTGGGCAGCGCGCGCGTGTGCCCATCCATCCATCCTGTCCCGTTACCGGGCCCCCCACCCCATGGTTTAGATTCTAGGCGTTCCCTTTTGTGGCAGGATCAGGTTCCTCACTGGTTTCCTCTAATTTGTCCTTATCTCTTTCAAGACTGAAAAGTGCTCTGGCCAAGCGAACTGGGCGGCCTGAAGTAGAGATGCAAGGGCCAGAGGAAGGTCTGGGGCGGAGACGGAGTTCTCGTATCATGGAGGAGACAAGTGGCATGGAAGAGGAGGAAGAGGAAGAGACTATTGCATCTGGTCGTGGCCGGAGGGGTCGAAGAGATGGAGAGGTATTGGTTTAGAGCTGAGGAAAGTGGCAGTTGAGAAATTTCTCTTGCATGTGTTTACCAGTTTTTAGCATGGCCCACTTGTTTCTTCAGGTTGATGTCCCAGCCTCCAGCGTCCCAGAACTCGAGCGCCAGATAGAGAAACTCAGCAAGGTAATGTGCTGTGCAGGGAGCTAGAGGTTGGTCACATTCTGCTTGGAGCCCAGATGGCATCTTTTGTTTTCTTTTTTTTTTTTTTTTGGGGGGGGGGGCAATCACTGGTGGGAATGGGAGGTCCAGCCTTGCTCCTGGAGAGCCGCTGCTGGATTTGAACCGCCAAGCCAGTGGGCCGCAGTCCCGTGCTCAACCACTACGCCACCGAGGCTGAGCCCCGGCATCTTTTGTTTTAATTGATCTTCCTTTTCCATTGCCCACGCAGCGCCAGTTCTTCTTTCGCAAAAAGCTGCTTCACTCATCCCAAATGCTTCGGGCTGTCTCCTTGGGTCAGGACCGCTACAGACGCCGCTACTGGGTGCTTCCATATTTGGCCGGTATCTTTGTGGAAGGAACAGAGGGGAACATAGGTAGGTGCCTGTGAGCTCCTGGATTTTATGTCCTGGTTAGCAAACAAAGTAAACTCCTTTTCTTTTCTCCGCACTCCTAGTTTTCTTTGTATTTCATAAGATTGGGTATAGGCTGGTGGGTAAGAGTGCCAGCTCTTGTCTGAAAAACTTCCTAGCCTGTGTCTGGTCTGGTCATACAGTAAAATCTGTAGATTGCAGAGTAATTGAGAGGATTGAAGTAAGTTTAATGTTCCTCGAATAGTGCTCGACCCATAGTCTCTGCTTTGCGGAGGGGCTGCTGAGGTGTAGGGTTTCCCTCGGTGCTTTCATTGGTGTTGCAGTGTCTCCTTGTGGAATCTGCAAGGGAGCGTACAAAGAGAAAGCAATAAAGGGCATATTCTATTGTTTTTGTTGACACGTGTTTGCTCTTCCTGTATCAGTCTATGTTTTGCACACTTTCTAGTTCCTGAGGATGTGGTAAAGCAGGAACCCAACTCCTTGAAGATGGCAGCCCATCCAGTGCCGAACTCGACCCCCCTTGTAAAGAAGGAGTTAGCCGACTCCAGAACCTCTGCTGCTTCTCCTGCCCGGGCTCGAGGCCGACCTCGAAAAACTAAGCCTGGGTCTGTGCGACCTAGGCACCCTAAGTCTCCTATCAAGAGTCAGGATTCAGAACCGCCTGAGTCTCAGCCTCAACCCGAGGCCCAGCTCCATCCTGAGTTGCAGGCCCCACCCCAGCCTCAGTCTCCGCCTCTACTTCAACCCCACCTTGAGCCCCAACCCCTGCCTTCACCCCAAACCCAACCCCACCTCCACTCCCATAATGGGTTTCTGGAGCCAGAAGGCTCCCCACTGTCGCTGGGTCAGAGCCAGCATGATCTCAGCCAGTCAGCTTTCCTGTCCTGGCTGAGCCAGACTCACAACCACGGCTCCCTGTTGAGCAGCTCAGTCCTCACCCCTGATAGCAGCCCAGGCAAACTGGACCCAGCCCCATCACAGGCCATGGAGGAGCCAGAGCTGGATGAAGCAGAATCCAGTCCTGATCCACAGACTCCCTGGCTTAGCTTCTCGTCCCAGATACCCTGCAATGCTGCTCCAACACCACCCCCTGCAGTTTCTGAGGACCAGTCTACTCCTTCCCTTCAACTTCCTGTCACCTCCAAGCCAGTAAGTAGCCAAAATTATCTACTTCATCTTACAGCAGACCCAAGGGTTACCTGGTTGTGGTCTCTTATCTGAAGTTGGGGGAAGAGGATGGGGCCATTGGGATCCTAGAAACATGAAATAGCCTCATCCCCTTATTCTCATCTCATTTGTAGGTGATTAGACCCAGTGCTGCCCATTCCCGTTCTCCACTGCAGCTCAGTTCCACCCCCTTCCCTGTGGCACTCCCCAAGAGGCGAGCAGGAGATCCTGGAGAAGCGCTACAGAGTCCCACAGGATTGGGACAGCCAAAACGGAGAGGCAGACCACCCAGTAAGTTCTTCAAACAGATGGAGCAGCGTTACCTAACCCAGCAGACAGCCCAGCCTGTGCCCCCTGGTGAGTGACTGGCGTGGGATAGGGCAAGAGTGTAAGCAGGAGTGGTATCTCTGTTGTGGACCGGTTTTCCTTACACACACACACACACACACACACACACAGAGTTTCACACACGTCTCTGCTCTGCTCACAGAGATGCGCTCTGGCTGGTGGTGGATCCCAGATCTAGAGACCCTGGATGCCACCCTCAAGGCCCTGCACCCCCGAGGCATCCGGGAGAAGGCACTTCACAAACACCTTAGCAAGCACAGGGACTTTCTGCAGGAAGTGTGTCTACGGCCCTCTCCTGGTAAGATGATGCCTTCACCCCAAGGCAGCCGTGGAGTGCCATCGCTGCGTGCTGCGTAGCCGTTGAGCCGTGGCCTGATGAGCCTTTCTCTTTGCCTTCTACCTTCCCAGACCCCATCTTTGAGCCCGGTCAGCTGCCGGCCTTTCAGGAAGAGCTTAAGACCTGGTCCTCCAGAGAGAAGACATATGAGACAGACTTGGCTGTGCTTCAGTGGGTTGAGGAGCTGGAACAGCGCGTTATCCTTTCTGATCTGCAGATTCGGGTATGCTGGGGAGGCCTGGGTTAGAGGATCTACTGATCGTTGCCTTTGGGGGGGGGCATCTGGTGGTGGGAGGAGGAGGCCCAGCCTTGGCTCCGTGGAGCTGGAATCGAACCTCCATCCCAGTGGGCCGCAGTCCCGCGCACAACCACTACGCCACCGGGGCTCAGCCCGATCGTTGCCTTTAATAAGTGATCTGCCGGACCCTTAAGTGGGGGGCATTTCTTTCAAGTTTTCCTCCTTTTCAGTGAGGGATTTTATTCCTCCTTGCCACTTGCAGGGCTGGTGCTGTCCCAGCCCAGACTCTACCCGGGAAGACTTGGCCTACTGCGAGCATCTGACCGACTCCCAGGAGGACATCACCTGGCGCGGGCGGGCCAGGGAAGGCTTGACACCACAGCGGAAAACTACCAACCCTCTGGACCTGGCTGTGATGCGATTGGCCACCCTGGAGCAGAATGTGGAGCGGCGGTACCTGCGGGAGCCCCTGTGGCCCGCCCACGAGGTGGTGCTGGAGAAGGCTCTGCTCCAGTGCACCGCCACAGAGATGTGAGTCATCTCCAGTGCTCTCTCTCCCCACCCCCACCCCCCCACCCCCAGTCTGTTTCTCTTTGTCTTGGAGGAAAGGGATAACTTCTTCATCAAAGATCACTGTTTTTATTCTCTAGATCATATGAGATTACACCTCGCATCCGGGCCTGGCGCCAGACCCTTGAGCGGTGCCGGAGTGCAGCCCAGGTGTGTTTGTGCTTGGGTCAGCTGGAGAGGTCCATTGCCTGGGAGAAATCGGTCAACAAAGTGGTAAGGGGGCAAGAAGAGCCTTGGGCGGGCTGAGTGAGGGGTCAGCCAACCCGGGGGGTGGGGGGTCAATAGAACCCAGAGGCTTGCGGCGGCCTCACTCTCCCCTCCCCACATCTTGGCCCAGACCTGTCTAGTCTGCCGGAAGGGTGACAACGATGAGTTTCTCCTGCTTTGTGATGGGTGTGACCGTGGCTGTCACATTTACTGCCATCGGCCCAAGATGGAAGCTGTCCCGGAAGGAGACTGGTTCTGTGCTGTCTGCCTGGCCCAGGTGAGGCTCTGTCCTCTCCCAAGCAGATATGGGAGGCCTTGCTTCTTCATGCCATCTCTCGCTCAGCCTGCTACTGTCCCTTCTCTGAGGAAGTGCTCCAGGCCAGGTGTCGGAGACCTGGGTTCTGGGCCTTCGTTGGGCAAGTCATGTAAATGTGCTAGTCTTAATTGCTTCCTCTATCAAGTGGGAATAATTACGTCTTCCCTTTTGTGGGTTCCATGACTAACAGGGATATTTGGAGGCTTCGTTGCTCCTAGGCAGGAGGGGTTGGGATGCCCTGGAGGGCAGCAGTCTGGCTTGTGCTGTGGCTCACCTCCCTTTTCTTTTTCTCAGCAGGCGGAGGGAGAATTCACTCAGCAACCTGGTTTCCCCAAGCGGGGCCAGAAACGGAAAAGTGGTTGCATGCTGGACTTGGTAGAGGGTGATGGTCGCCGCCGCCGAGTGCCATCACGGGGCCCAGAAGGCCTCGCGGCCCCTCGGTATTCCGAAGAGGGTCTGTCCCTGTCCAAGCGGCGCCGACTGTCCATGCGGAGCCACCACAGTGATCTCACCTTTTGCGAGTGAGTTGGGTGAAGTGTGTATGTGGGGGGGCAGGGGTCCTGCATTGGCTCGGCGGGCCAGTCGTCACTGTCTTTCCGATAGGATTATCCTCATGGAGATGGAGTCCCATGATGCAGCGTGGCCTTTCCTGGAGCCTGTGAACCCACGGTTGGTGAGTGGGTACCGGCGCATCATCAAGAACCCCATGGACTTCTCCACTATGCGCGAGCGACTGCTGCGGGGCGGGTAGGTAACCAGGCCACCTCCTCCCCTCGCGCACGTCTCTGGAGTCCTGCATGACTCACGGCGTGGTTTCCCCTCGCCTCAGGTATACCAGCTCCGAGGAGTTTGCAGCTGATGCCCTCCTGATCTTTGACAACTGCCAGACCTTCAACGAGGATGACTCTGAAGTGGGCAAGGCCGGGCACATCATGCGCCGCTTCTTTGAGAGCCGCTGGGAGGAGTTTTATCAGGGAAAACAGGCCAATCTGTGAGGCAGGGGAGGTGGGGATTCACCCCTTCCTCAAACACAGCATGAGGACCTGCCGCTCTTACCTGCTGATGCTGCCCTGGGGCCAGACTCGAGAGTCCGATGTGCTGTGATTTTTGACCTGACCCTTGGCAGCGCACCCCCTCCCCCCCATGCTCTTACCCTCATTTGCCCTCCCCCTTCCTCCTCTTGCTCCTCAAATAAGAGGGGCAGAGATGAGGTCCTTCTGGACTGAAAGCCAAAAAGAAAAAAAAGAAAAAAAAATAGATTTTCCCTTCTGTTTTATTTCCTGATTAAAAATTGGGAGGGGGCAAGATGTCCCTGCTTCCTCTTCCCAGTCTCCCCCCTCCCCCTGTATGTGCCCCAGCATTCTGGGGCGATTTAACAATAGCAATAGTTCTAGTGAATGTGTGAAACCGAGAAACACTCTGTACTGTGCGCGGACCCGCAGTGACGGCCAGTAAAGTGGACTTAAACTCCCAAGTGTGTCGAGCCGGACACCGGGCCCTGGACATGCTGCTTCCATGTTCAGTCCCTTTCCCGCTTCCTCTCTCATTGCTGCCCCTCCCCCTCCCCATCTTTCAGAGTTTCTTCATCCAATAATGTAAAACTATCGTGTACGGGTTCCTCCCTCCTTTGCTCTTCCTCTCAATCTCCCCTCCCCGCCCCTCGTTAGAGTAGGAAAAAAAAAGTCCAGTGGTCCCTGTCTTTTTCTCTGTCCCCATCTCCCTGCCTGTCAGCGTCTGGCGACAACGTCTGATGCTCCTCACGTGGCTGAGTTTCCAGCCTTTTCTGAAACTCAGTGGCTGGGGAGGGGCAGGGAGGTGGCATCTTCAGCCTCCGGGCCCACTTCCCACCTCTTACCCAAACCTCCCTCTTGGGAACTCCTCAGGGACAACTACTGCTGAGTTTGGGCGCGCACCCCCCCCCCCCCCCCGCCCCCGAGATGGAGACCAGGTAGCAGCGACTGGTTTGAGAGAGAGGGAGGCGTGTGTGGTGTGTGTGTGTGTGTGTGTGTGTGTGTGTGTGAGTGAGAGAGAGAGAGAGAGAGAACGAGAAACCTGTGATTGTGCCCTGTATTGTTGGATGGGATCCACTCAGTGTCGGCTTTTAGTAGTCTCCTCCCCTCCTCGGTTTAAATCATCGCTTTTTTTTTGTCTTTTGGGAAACCACAAGGAACAGTTTCTCTGGGGACAACGCTGTGTCACTCCTCTCTCCGGTCATTACTGTTCCAGCCTCTTCAAACTGTGCAATCTCTTGAGCAGGCATTTCCTCTCTCAGTAGCTTAGAGCCTCGAGCTTTGGTAGGGAAAAGCGTAGAACTGGACCTTGTCGTAACCCAGTGAGCTTCTGTGGGTTTAGGTGTGTTTCCTTCCCTGCTTATTACCCCAGGACCCCCTTCCCCAGCAGCAGAGACCCCGGAGCACAAGAGAGTAGGGAGGAGGGTTCTGGGTCCACCACTGCCCTACCACGTGACTGTGTCCAAGTGAAGCCCCCGACTATGTGAGAAGAAGCGAGCTGCTAACTCCCAGCGATAGCCATGGGCTCTTGGCCCCCTGCATTCCGGCCCAGCAGCCCCTCCCATCAGAGATTACGGGTACTTGCACTGGGGAGGGGGCTGCTGACTGGCCCCAGCAGAGCTGCGGCCTCCAAGAAAGGTTCCCTTGGTGTCCGGGGAGGGTTCCAGGTGAGGGGGGAGCATTCCGTGTCCTCTGGCAGCACTGACTAGCCACTGAAAGGGGGTGGGGGCAGCGCAGGTCCTGGGGCAGCCCCTTATTCCTTTGCGTTCCTTCTCCCCCAATAGCCTCTTTTCTAAAGTCGCCTTTTCTGTCAGATAAACCTCAAAACTTTTAATTTTATTTGAGATCTTTTTTTCCCTTTAAATAAGAGGTGAATTGAAGAATATTTGAATTGACTTTATATTATGCATAAATATTTATATTTTATCTAAATAACTGCGCTGTAACGAACTTTGTGTTAAATATTTGAAACTGTTGGAGGTAGGGGCTCCTCTTTCCCGTGGCTGTTTTCCCTGCTATGAAATGGCCTAGAGTCGTTGCATTGCTGGAGGAGAGGCGGCTGCATGGAGGGAAATCGCAGTTGCCCCTGCGTTGTGCTCCCCTCCCGGCTCCATCTCTTTCCCCAGGGACCAGGACCACTCTTAGGGGGAGGGGAGTGAGGTCCCAGCCTCAGCTGGACGAGGGTAGGGCTGAGGAACAGGAGTCAGGAGGGCTCCATCCAAGGGGCCATTTCTCACTTTTCTGTACTCTTCTTCACTGCCCCTTGAGTTAGGTGGAGTTTTCTCTCGACAAATGAGAGTACTTTGGTAGATAAGGCAGGTTTAAAGAAGAAAGCAAACTCAACTCCTCCCCCATCGTTCTGGGAACAGGAAGAAACCACACACCACCGCCACCAAGTTTCCATGTTCCTTTTACAACTGAAGGGACTGACTTTTTATATAACCAAATGTGGTGTTTTAGTGACTTTTTTGATAATGTACAGTTTTTTGTGAATTTAAATTTATTTCTTTCTATATTTTTAGGACCAATCTCATTTTTAATAAGGTTGAAAAAGGAAAAAAAAGTCTAGATAAAAAAAAAACAAACTCGTTTTTGCCATGTGATGTTCCACAAGTGCAGCTGTAGAAAAGTGCTTGTCAGTTGAATAAAAACCACATTTGATAGAGATTCAAAAGCCTCTTGTGTGTTTATCTCCCCGCTAACAGGGGTTCCCACACACGGCGGGGGTGGGGGCGGGGTAGGAGGAGCAGCACCCGCCTGTCGGGCCCAGCTCCACTGCCACACATGGCCCGTTAGCACCACCCACCCACAGATAAGACACCGGGGAAATAGACTTTTGTGTTTTATTTCAGTTGAAATAGATATGTAATACCGAATTTGAGGAGCAGGATGGGAAAAATCAAAGGCCAGAAACGGAGTCATTTGGAAAGGCGGCGTTGGCATTGGTAATGGAGAGAGTATTAAACCAGAAAGCTCTGAATAAAGAATGCACAAAAGGCAAGTATAGATTGAGCGTCTTGTCTGCCCTGGGTGACGAGTGCCTGCCAGAGAGCACTCACCCACCCCGAAAGGCCGAAGGCCAGGCGTGGGACCCCACTAGTGGGGGGGCACTGCAGCCATTCCAGAACTCCAATCTCACTACCCTCCAGACTGCAAGCTTGGTCTGGACCAGGCTGGACTGGACACAGTGGTAACTGCATCAAGCTCCTGCCAGAGGGCGCTGGGTTCCCTTCTCAGCTCCAGGGCTGCCGACTCCGTCTAAGCTCTGCTCCCGTGCCTGTTCCTGCAGGCAACTCCACAACGCCAGTTAGAATCGCGCCCGCACCCCTGGCTTAACCACAGCAGGACCTCAGGAAGGGGGTTACTGAGCTGAAAATCCTGAAGACGTTCTGGAAATGGACAGTAACCACGGATTTTTGCATTTCACAGTGAACTCGACCCTGGCTTGCTAATCTGCGAACAGAATCAAAGCTCGCCCTAACCCAGGCGCGTGCGCCCTTGTGAATGTCACACGGTGAGGTAGACGGGTAGTGAGGACAGTTTGGGGATGTTCTTGGAGAACAAGGGTTGATTCAAAACAGGTGGACAGGTCAGGGCAGAACCCAGGAGAGCGGATGAGGGGCCCAGCTTTTGCATCGGCACAGTCACAGGACCGGCTGTGGGAAGGGCAGGAAAGTTCAGCACAGAGTAGATGGCTAGAGCTCACCATTGCTCTCTGGGGAAGGAGGGCTGAGGTGAACTTGAGAGCTCTGTTGGCTAATGCCGGGAAGGCCCTGCAGTGCGGGAGGCACAAATGGAGGGGGGAGTGGGTCTGTCAGGGACGCCGGAAACCTCAGGATCAGGGAGCAAGATCTGGAATCTAGCCCTCACTGGCCGGCTTTCAGCATTGTCCCCCTCGAACGCCTGCTAAATCGGGTCTCAGAACCTGGGGGGAGTTGAGTTTGACCTGACCACCATCCTCCCAAGTTTACTGCCCTCTGCTGGGATATGAAGGCAAAGTGGCACAATGCCCCCATTCTCTGAGGTGGGGCACAGGGAAGGGCAGCAGCAGTAGTAGTTCCTAGTCGTCTGAGACCCCTGGAACATCTTCGTAAAGCCTCTCATAGCCAACCGTTATGGGCAAAGTACAGCCCACACGTAGGCCAGAGATCCCAATGGCTTAACGAGCAGCCAGAAGTGAGCGTGTGAGGCGCTGCATGTGCACTGACTGGCTAGAAGTGGAAAGGCACCACCAGACTGCGGTGACCCCACCCGGGAATATCCTACTGAGTAGTAGAGTCTGCCCTTCACCCTCTGAGCTAGGAATGTCCTTCCTGGCACCCCTGGCACAACAGAGGGCTGTCACTGCTTCTGAGCCGCCTGGCTTCCTGGTCTGGGGAGTCATTGGCATTCTTTGGTTTAAGATCTTAAAAACACTCTGGCCATAATCATTCCCCTGGAGAATGACCCCCCCCCCCCCCCGAACCTCTCCTCTCCAAAATGTCCACCAGCTGAGGGCAGCAGTAACAGCCCACTGAAAGGGGCAGTGTCTGAGCCTTGTAAAGAAAGGTTGCACCGGTTGAGGAAGTGGCTGGCTTATTCTGTCTGTCTGAAAGCAGAAAACACTGCCAACATCTTTTTAAGAATGGTATATGTAATAAGTTGAAAGACCTAAAGGACAGAGAAAGGTGGGCTTCACAAAGATTCAGAAAACACTACTTGAAAGACACTAACAATGGACTGTTACAGCCCTAAGAGAATCATTTGAGGAGCCCAGCGCAGCCCAGGCTGCAGAGCTGGAAGACTGACTTCCGTACCATGTCCTTAAGTTTTCTGCCTCTGCCACCATCCCCACCAACAGACAGGATCGTGGTTAAAGTCTCCCTCACTCCTTCTCCCTCCTCTTCAATCTTAGAAATGAAGTACTGATCCCAAACCCAAACTCCCTGCTATTGCACAGAGGCGGACTCCTAAGCGGCCCTGTTGGACCAGTAGAAGGGTCCCTGTGAGTTTCCAAGATGGGGGGAACTATGGGTATCAAGGGTCTGGTCTTTCTGGGAAAAGAGTGTAACCCCCAAAGTGCCCAAAGGTTCCTCAGTGCCGTGAGGCACTCATCATAGAAACGACCAGCTTCCCATCGCTTCACACGCCCAAGCCAGAAACAGGAGAACCCAGCAAACAAGAATCACAGAAGAAAAACACACACA
>PVJH01023662.1:0-34392 GCA_004026705.1 Nesogale talazaci | reverse complement strand
TTCACCAAACAGGAACCTACCCCAACTTTTTTCTTTTAATTAATTTTATTATTTTACAGTATGTGAAAATTTCAGATTTTTGTGCTGAAACTTATAATGATATAGTACTAGAACTAAATAGAAATCATAGTACTTAGGACAATAACAAGTGAAAAAAAAACCACATCTTACCAAAAGACCAGTGTCTTCATCCTGAGACGGGGGAAGGCAACAAAACAGAAAGCAAGAAATTATTATTTTTAAAAAGAAATTATTATTATGCTTTTAACATACAAAAACATCTTTTAAGTAAAATGGGTCCCTGAGGTCAACAATTCAATTTCATCACTAAAATCAACCGTAACTGTATTAAAGTAAACATTCTCTTTGTACTTAATTATGATTACATGTCCTATTAGTACGATGAGTAATCATATAATATTTTAAAACAATCACCTCATCTTCATAGTCTGTGAAAAGTTGAGATTTAACTATAGAAACACACAATAGTAGCAGTAATAGATGCTTCATGGTTTTAAATTTCTGAGAATTCCAAGAAGCCATCAGTTGCTAGCAGACTTACCTGAAAGGTGTGTAGCCTTTTATATCCCTGGCTTCTGTGTTCAAAAGGACTTTAGAAGCAGTTACCATTCCTTAGTTAATATTTAATTTTGTGGTGCACTTGTTGGCTGAACCATTTTATCACTTAAGCAACATCTTCCCAGCAGGATTTATTTACTTGCTGTCCAGCTCTTCTTTTCTGTTGGCCAAATTGAGAACTTCCGTTCACTTGACTAGACAAAATGATGAGAAATGAGGACATTGCTCAGGGGCAGGGACATCACATTTCTTGCAAGTTAATGTGAAGGGTTCAGAAGCTCTCAAAAACGTGTGATGCAAAGATTTCTAACCAAGTACAATCACTGCTTCCATTCAAATTATGAGCTCAGTAAAGACACATGTATATATTGTAGAGCTATATTGGCTACAATTTATTTAAAGGGGGCCATTAAAATCCAATGTACTATTAAAGCACTATGTGTCTATTCTTTTAGAAATGAATCCGGATAAAGGAATGTATTAATTTATGCATTAAAGGCAAGTATCAGGTTGGGTGTGTGGAAGAATGCTCACATTTCCCATTTGCTCTCATCCGTTTTAATTTTTCCCCACTGGTAACACAAATGAAAATGTTCAGGAAGTTCTCAATAAATAGTAGACTAATTCAAACGAAGCCTGCTGCCGTCACAGGCAGAATGTGAGTCAAGGCGTACTAGAGATTTGTACCAGCCAGCAGTCTTCTCGGATATAGTCTTTATAGAATCAGCTGGCCGGTTCCCTCTTCCACAGAGCTTTTGGCTGAGTGCAACCCAGAGCCTTAAATGTTCATACTGAAATGGCAACGGTGCCATCGGGACAACTAGTCGATAGAGACCACAAGTCAGAATCAGTAGGATGGTGAGTGCATACAAAGTCTGGGCATATATCTCCATGTGAGCGTCATGGTTGTTACTCCAGGTTTTTGTATTTATATATCTCTGTATAGATTGATATATGTGTATGCATGTATATATATATATATACATACACACACAGGTCCATATTTATTTTAATTGGTATGATCTCACACACACAGAGAAAGGCAGGCCTTTCCCTTTGTCATTTCTTTCCACTTTTTGTTTGTTGCAATCAGAATCTACTACAAGAGTCAAAAGGAAAACCAAAGTCAACTACTCAAATCCCAGTAAGTTTGTTGCTCCATAACATTTTCTTTTAATATAAAAAGTAACACATTCTTGTCAAATATTAAAAACGGTTTTGATAGAAAGACAGCATTTTATTCAGGTTTGGACCAGGAGACTATTTCTTAACAATACTTTGAGGCAGAATCTTAATAGTATGCAACCATATTTCTGTCTCTTCATGGTATCCTGTCAAAAACTCACAGCCATTGAGTTGATTCCAATCCATAGCAAGCCTGTCGGCCAGGGAAGACCTGTCCCTGTGGGTGTCCAAGACTAATTTTTTACAGGAGTAGAAAGCCTCAGATTTTTCTCCTGTTAACCCCGGTGCTGACAGCTCAACACATAACCACCATGCCACCAGGACATCTTCTAGATATCATAGACTGCATATAGAAATATTTTAACTCAAATTTATAAAATTCAAGTATTGAGTTAAAGTTAAGAAAAACATTTCATTAAAGTTTTTAAATGCCTTATCTATTTATTAGCACTGAGTAGATACTCTAATTTAAATTTAAGCTTAACTTTCCTTGGAAGAATATACAGCCAGAGTGGAAAACCAAAAATGTGTGTTAACTAAAATGAGATGAAAGAAGAATTCTCTTCAAAATGTCAATTACTGAGAAAAATTGCGCTTTAATAGTATAGACCTGTGTTTTACTTCAATGATATATAAATTCTTGCTGATTTAAAGAATTTCTGCTAAGAGGACCAAAAGAAGGATTCTTTTGCTACAACATTATGATGCTATTCTTTAATTGCCAAGCACTAACATTTCTTATGCTACACTAGAACTATGATTTAATTTCCATCAATTTATTATTTTCATCTCTTCTAGAAGATCAAAAGCTTCTCTATGTTCCTGCCTATGTCTACTCTGACTGGCATTCTTATTATTGTCAGAAGAAAATTGGAAGGAACCAGAATGTATGTGTATATGAGCAGGGATTTATCCCTCATTCTACAAAAATTTCTCGTGCTTCTTGTGTGACAGGAGGTATAGCATGGTCTGAGAATACAGCTGTGAACAAGATAGAGGTAGTAGGCTTTCAATAAAAACTTGTAGAATGAATGCAGTCTTCATTGACACTAGTCTCAGACCAAGTTCTGATAATCATTTATCATCTTAAATTCTTGAAATAACTGAGTTCTATAGATGGTAAAAGCTGAGGCTTAGACAGATTAAATCAGCTACACAAAGGCATACAGGTAGTGTCAGCAGCAGAACTTGCACCCAACTCTGTCTGACCCTATAATTCATGCTCTTTCCATCCTATTCTATTGCCAATAAATATAAACATCATAAGGGATTCTTCTGTATATTTTTGATCTGCTCATCATCTTAAACCTATAATGTCTCTGTCTCAGACTGGCACATTCATTCTTTTTTAGTCATTTTATTGAAGGCTCTTGCAGCTCTCATAACATTCCATATTTCAATTGTATCAAGCATATTTGCACATATGTTGCCATTATCATTTTCAAAGCACTTTCTACTGGAGCCTTTGGCATAGAATCCTCCTTTTTCCCTCCTCCCCACCTCCCAACCTCATGAATCATTGATCAATTATATATTGTTATTATTATTTTGTATCTTATTCTGTCCATTGTCTTCCCTCACCCACATGTCTATTATTTGTCTCCTTTGGGTGGTGGTGGGGCAATATATCCAACCATGTGAAGGGTTCCCCCTTCTCCCTTCTCAACTATCCCCTATTCTCATGACATCGGTCCTCCCACTACTGTTCCCGAGTGGTATATCTGTCCTCAATTCTATGTGTCTTGAGCTCTTATCAGTATCCGTGTATGTTCTCTAGTCTAGTCAGATTTGTAAGGTAGAACTGGGTCATGGTAGTGAAGGTCAGGCAGCTTTCAAGAACTAAAAGAATGATGTGTGTTTCCGCAGTGTTTTACTGCATCTTGGTTGAATTATCCCTTCCATATAACCCTTCTGTGGGGGGATATCCAATTATCTACAGATGGGCTTTGGGTCTCCATTCCAAATGCCCTCGTTCACATTGGCATAGTTATTTGTTTTGGATCTTTTGATACCTGAGATCCGATCCTGTTGACAACTCATGATCACACAGGATGGTGAGCTTCTTCCAATGAGGGCTTATTTGTTTCCCTGTTGGAGGTTGCTTGCTTCTTCAAGTCTTTAAGATCGCAAATGCTATATCTTTTGATAGTCGGGCACCATCCACTCTCTTTACCACATAAGCCTATGCACACATTTTGTCTTCAGCAATCGTGTTGGGAAGGTCAGTACCAAAGAGAGCACATGCATCCTTAATTCCAGCTTTTACCTAGAATGCCACTCTCATGTCTGGGTGTGGGTGTGGATATTCATGTCTGCTTGAATGACATGACCAATGCAGGGGAAATAACAGTGAATTTCTTTGATTCTAGTCCTTGCTAATATTTTTTATAACTTTCTCCACATCAAAGCACAGTTACAGTAATACTCTTACACACCACATTCTATTATAAAGACAAAATAGGCTATCATGTCTTTAAAGGGAAGAAATACATTTGCAGAAATTCCGCTCACTAAAATATCTCCATGTTTTAAAAATGTTGATGCCATTGGTGGAAAGGTAAGGGAGTGCTATTTATTTAGTCATGTTTATAGGTCAATAGTGCAGTGCTTTTTGTGTTAGCTGAATCTATTACACAAGTCAAGGGCAGTAAATCAGTGACAGAGACAGCAGAGATGTTCTGATCTACCAAACAGTTCTGTGGTGGGGAAGGCAAAGGCTTGTGGGCACCAACCTCAATGCATTTGTTGCTACTTTCACATTTTATGTCAGTATGATAAAGGAAAAATGCAATGTCTATTCATCAAATATTAAGAGAGTATCTAATATGTGACAGGTAGTGTGTCAAGGTTCAGGTATACTTTGTTGAACAGGATTGCTAAGGGTCCTGCCTTTTGGAAGCTTTAGGTATATAAAATGGATAAAGAAAATGTTATTGTTACTTACAGTGATAATGATGAGTCTAACATAGGAGAAGATACGGACTTTGGGAGCAATAACTTAGGGACCTATCCTCCCCTATGAGAGTTACAGAGCTCCCTTGAGGGAAGAAAATGTTACTGAAGATTTATTCAGGATTTCTAATTGATGTTTAGACTTGAATCTTATTCTTTGAATGACTGTGTAGTATATATCATTATTCACCTGACACTTAACCCCAAATGAAACAAAATAAAAGAAGTGGCCATTAAGTTACACCTGAAAGAGTGGAATGCAGACCGTGCTGTATACATTTCCAATTACTCGGTTCACTCACAAGTAAATCACCAAGTCTTCCTTAGGTATAAATGAACTGCCAACATTTCACTTAGGAGGGGAGTGCTTAATCATTTTGATCACCCAGGGATTTTACATGGTAGTTCTTTAATAAAGGTCTGCTGAACGAGCATGTGAATGTATGAATGAATGAATGAACAGAATATTGAGCTGTCTTGTCTAAGTAGGCATTGCTTTTGAGTTACTTTACTAAATCACTCCTTGTTAGTATCAGTGTGAATTGTCCTTGTGCTAGGAAGCCCTGGTGACATAATGGCTATAAGTTGGGCTACAGTCTGTGTGGTTGGCAGTTTGAAACCACCAGCCACTCCACTAAGCAAAGACCGAACTTACTCCTTCCAGGAACAGTTACCATCTCCCAAGCCCATAGGTGGGTCCCTCTGAGTCAGCATTGACTCAATGGCAGTGAGTTTGGTTTGGGGGGGGGGGAGCTTCCTGTTTTTGTGAAGAGTTACTTTCTCAGAAACTCAGAGTCAGTTCCACCCTGTCCCCTAGGGTCACTATGAGCCAACACCAACTTGATGGCAGTGAGTTTGATATGGTTGTCTTTGATTGTTAAGCAGATATAGAGAACAATCATTTCAAATATTGTGATAGCTATGATTTATTACTCACTAAGAACAGGTGCTAGCATAAAACTCTAGGGAAAATGGAAGTTTTACTTTCTTCTGAAGCACTTTAATAATATTCATCTAAAAAATCAATTATTAGTTATTTTAATGAATCACAAGCTCTGTAAAATGTACTAAGAACCAATCAAAACTTTTATGCACACACACAAATGTGTGCACATATGTATATATATACACTCTCAAGACTCTCTCCCATGGGGTCAACACTGACTTACAGTGACCCCATATAGGTTTGCAAAACTGTAACTGTTTATGTGCGCAGAAAACCCAGTCTTTCTTCTATGGAGCTGCTGGTGCTTTTGGATTGTTGAACACGCAGATCTCAATCCAACACATCGCCACTATCGCACAAGGACTTCATATGTATATACCTTGGTGGCTGCTAATCACGAGGCCAGCACTTTGAAGTCACTAGTTGCTCTGGAAAAGAAAGACGAGGCCTTCTGGTCTCATAAAGATGAGCAGCCTTAGAAACCCAAAAGGGAGGCTCTAGTCTGTCATATAGGGTGACTGTGCATAGAAATTGACTCCATAGTCACAACTGTGATCCATTTCCTAAATCATCTTCATATGCATAAAAGACTGATGGAGGGGTGCGGTGGGGGGAAGAAGGATGGAGGGGGAAGGATGAGAAGCTGATGTCAAAGGCTCAAGTGGAAAAGCAGATATTTGAAGAATGATGACGGCATCAGGAATGTGAAAATGCTTGGCACAGTATATGTATTTATGTAATGTGAAAAGCAATGTATTTGCCCCCAATAAAATGATTTATTAAAAAAGAGTGATAATGGAAAAAAAACTGATGGAAAGCTCAACTCTTTGAGCTCACTGATCTTTGCACACTGTTTGTGCTCAAGAAACTGAAAGCTTGCAGAGACCAAGATGTTCATGAAGGTGGAAGACTCCAGACCACTGGAGATTCCATTACAGTAGCATTGGCATCAGCAGTCTTGTGTGGTCTTCTTCCACCAGATTCGGACTTTGGCCACAGATTCTTTATTTCTCAAGGTAAATGCTTTTTCCCCAATCTTGTTTCATCTTTCAGATCTTTCTGAATTTCCACAAATTGCTTGATCCATCTAAAAATCATTGTTTTGCGTGAAGACAATGCCAGCAAATGCTCAGTAACACTCCAATAATCAGAGAAGATGTTCACTTGAGTTTTTTTTGTTTGTTTGTTTTTGCTTTTTGGGGGGGCATCACTGCCCTCTGGTGGTGGGAGTAGGAAGCCTAGTCTTTGCTCCTGTGGAGCCACCGCTGGAATTGAACCTCCATCCTAGTGGGCCGCAGTCCCACGCACAACCACTACGCCACCAAGGCTCAGCCCCACTTGAGTTTTGTTTAAAAAAATTTATTCTAGAATTGGTTGATTCCACTTTGGCACAAAATGTATCTCATTTGCACTTAGACAAGTGCAAAACTGAGAGAGCTTATCTACAACTATCCACAGATCACAGAAATGATCAAACATGTTTTGTTTGGTATAAACCCATAAGTACATAAACTGGAGGCCTAGTAGCGATCACTTTTTTCTTACCCTTGTATACGTCTATATACTACTATGAATATATATACTGGACATCACTCCCCTATATTGGGTTCCCAAAGATGTAAAATGGAATATTTATGGAAACAGCGACATCTTTTGTCTGTAGGTATAGCTGATGGGTTCAAACCATTGGTTTTTTAGTGTGCTGTTGAGCACTTTAACCACTGTGCCAACCAGACCCCAATATATTTTTAATATGCCTCTTGGCATAGGGGTGACCCATTGGGCTGATAACCACAAAGTCAACAGTTTGAAATCATCAGCTACTCCATGGGGAAAAGATGAGGCTTTCTACTCCCAGATTATAGTCTTGGTGGAATTGGACCTTCAGTGAGACTCCTGGCTTACTGGGTATCCGACCTAGAACCACCATATATTTAATATCTCAATGTTCCCATGGCATTAATATGAGAGATTTTAATCTGATAGGCAGGATTCTGTGCTTGTAATAAATGCTACAGGGAGATTTGCCCTAGCACCAATTCCCCATGCTCAATGTAAATAGAATTCAAACAACTAAGGGATCTGTACAAAACAATAACTCGTAATTGCAGTTCATAGTTGAAATAGACTTGCATAAACTCCTCATATCAACAGTATCTTAAATTCTGTCATTGGATAAATTATTGATGTTATCAATGCAATTGCCTTATACCCCATGGGAATGCTGACAATGCTTTTTTTTTCTCCTTTGACCTTTCTTCTTCTTTGTTTTTGCTGTTGTGCTTGTGGGTTTTGTTTCTGTCACAATTTGCCACTCAGAGCTTTCCCTAACCCGTGGACAAGAAGATGAATTCTGGGGGCCCACTGAACTCCAGCCGCATCCCAAGAGTGGTTATTCCTTATAACATGGCTTCGCTGGATACTCACCTTCCTGATTAGATCTCTGAAGACAGAGATTGTTGTAAACTTGATAATGGTGAATCAGGCCATAGTATACGAGGATTCTTGGTCAGTTGACCTCCCTCTTGACCAACTGAGTTTGTTCTAGTCTGAAATATTCCTAGCTTGTTTTATGATGCTTCAGTAGGCACCATAACAATATTATATTAGTGAAAATATTATATATAGTGAAATCCTATGCCAGGATACTCTTGCTCTGGAAACATGATTTACTGCCAAAAGTTATTCTCTTAAAATATTGGTAGTGGTCTTTTAAAAATATTGATAGTGGTCTTTTCTTTCTTTTCCTTATTTTTGTTATTATTTTCTTCTTGCCACTTAAAAAAATTGCTTGCTAGGCTTCCCCCTTTATGAAGTCAGTATAGAGACAGTAACTGGTGCAATGGTTTATTAGGATGTGGGGTCGGGGAGGGTGAGGGAAGTTGGGAAGCAATGTGTGGGAGAAGGGAACATTAGAACAGATTGTGATAATGTATATACAGTGCTTTTTTGTATGTGTGAGCAAGCATTTTTACTGTATGATGAATAGCAGTATTGATGAGCACCACACATCTAAATGGTTCTTAATCTATGTATTGTGATTAAAAGACCTTGTAGGTAGTTAGTCCTTTATCTGTGTTTCTTTTAATATTCATGCATTTGGTTCAGCTGATTAGGTGCAGGGCCTTTGCCTGCTGTCTCTCTATGATATCTGGTACACATTCACTAGGCACCATAACAGATGCTCTTCCTCTGGAAATATGATCTCCTGCCATCCGAGTTTCTGATCCACGAAGTTATCATCTCATCACAAAGACATTCCTGGACTTTGATACAATATTGAAAACAACAGTCCTCGTTTGTGTATTGACTTGTACAGTTTTTACTAATATAACGTAGGGTCCAGGAGAAGCTTCTTGCTGTTGTGCAGTATTATTAAGTTGATGCTAAAACATGGTGATGCCAAAGGACTGAGGAGTTCCGCCTACTCGGGTCTTAGCGACTGCACTCTCCAATGATGCAGTCTGCCCTCTCATTTTCCCATTGGGACAGCTGGTGGGTTTAAATTCCACACATTTTTGGTCAGTAGCCAAGTTCTTGACCAGGTGTGACTCAGAGCTCCACTCCCAAGAGAATTTGGGCATTGTTTTCTTCTTTATGGCAGCAATCAGATGTACCTTTGCCAAAGTGCACTATACAAACCTACTGCAGGTGACTTCTTTAGAGTGCTGAGAAGCAAAGTTGTTGGTAGCCTTCTCAGGGGGGAGATACCTCGGTTCTTGACTTTGCATGAATATTAGAACCAAAATCTTGAGGGTAGTGGGCAATGACATCTCTAGATGCTTCCTGATGGGAAAAGCGACACGGCAGAGGGCTTTGGGTCCACACCCTTCCTGCTCTGTTGGAAGGACTTGTTTGCTCAGGGATCATAATGGATGAGGTGGGGGTGATCCAGGAGCTGGTGACCGTGGGGTTGACACACTTGGCTTAGAGAGATTGATAACCTGAGATGTTCTGGGCACATGCTGTCACAGCAGAGTCGTACCAGGGACGTCATTGCTGAAAAGCCTTCGTGTCATCCAAAAGTTATATCCGAGTCCTGGAATCAGAGTGTGTTAGGTTTCTCGGGTGATTAATACTTTGGTTCTTGTCTATACATGAGAAAATTCTGGCCAAAGTCTGGTTGGTGATCAAAGTGGACAGAAGTTTCAGGTTTTAAGAAACTCTTAATTCAACCATAGAACTCTACATGTGGATGAAGCACAAATATAGAATACAGGTAACCTCATGGGATTGCACACCTGCTCATGGCAGCTTGAGGCCAGACAGAGAGACCAGTGCACTGACTGCCGAGCAGAAAGCAGAGAAGCAGCCAAAGGGGATATACATCTTTTTAAATGTGATTTAACCATGTAAGTTATGATATGTGAATACTCTATCAAGAAAAATACTTTAAGAAAAATAAATGAAAAAATAAATACCGTGGGTGAAGGAAGATGAGTTTTGTTTAGGGACATTGAGTTTATGCTAATAGTGGTAGAATAACTTGGAAAACTATATCAATAAAGGTTGTACAACACCAAGAGTGTCATCAATGGGACTGAATAATACATGTAAAGGTGTTGAATTGGAGAGTCTCTTGTGTGCATTTTTTGCCACGATTATGTTAATTACATGAGTAACAATGAGTACAAGAAAGAAGAAAGCATTCTAGAATTGTGATAACCATAGAACTCTTTTAATAATTCAATATAAGAACTCTTAATTCAATCATAGAACTCTACATCTGCATGAAGTACAAATAAAACTTTTTTTTAAAAAAATGTAGTCATAGAAACCCACGGGACAGCTCTATCCTGTCCTGTAGAGTTGCTGAGTCAGAATTGCCTACATGATAGTCAGCTAGTTTTATAAGCATATATATATATATATATATAGAGTCATTCTCTGCATATATTGTCCATGTAGGCATTTCTTTTTTAAAAATATTTTTATTGGGTGCTCATACAACTGCTATCACAATCCATACATATACTATATGCAAAGAACTTTTGTACATTTGTTGCCATCTTCATTCTGAAAACATTTTCTACTTAAGCCCTTGGTATTAGCTCATTTTTCCCTTTCTTCCCCACACCCCCTCCCTCGTGAACCCTTGATGTTTTATAAATTATTATTTTGTCATATCCTACACTGTCCAGCATCTCCCTTTATCCCCCTTTCTGTTGTCTGTCACCCAGGGAGGAGGTTATATGTAGATATTTGTAATCAGGTCCCCCTTTCTACCTCACCTCCACTCCACCCTCCTGGTATCACCACTCTCTCCACTGGTCCTAAAGGGATCATCTGTCCTGGATTCCCCATGTTTCCAGTTCCTGTCTGTACCAGTGTAGTATGCATGCATTTCTACCACTTGCCTGTCAATTTGTCATCCTGTAGTGGCTTGTACATTGAGATTCTGTAAGCTATGCCTCCAGTATTTCAGATAGCAGAAAGGTGCCCATGGTGCACAGTTTTCAATAGCACTTCCAGACTAAGACAGACTAGGAAGACTAGGTGGTCCAGTCTTTGGTTTACCCACTTTAACCCTAATGAATAGCTGTGGAACACTGATATATTACAGGAAGATGAGCCCCTTTGAAAGGCTTTCAAAATATGGCAGAGAAAGAGCTGTCCTCTCAAAGCAGAGTCATGGAGTAAAACTTTTGGGAACTTCATTTGATGATGTGGCATGACTCAAAGATGGCGTCACATGGTGGCTATGACAATGAGCTCAAACATAACTGGGAAGATGACTTGAGATTAGACAATGTTATGTTCTGTTTTACATAGGATTGCCAAGAGTTGTAACCACCTTGATGGTATGTAACAAATATACATATATGTGTGTGTGTGTGTGTGTATATATATATTCTCAAAATTTCATGGAAATATCCCATTATCTTGTAATTCCATTTTCCATGAACTTTTTGAAGCCTTTTATATAAACACACAGACATGAAGTTCATGGGCCAGTAGAAAAAAGATAGGGATTGTTTTAGTTTGGGTAGACTAGAGGAACAAAATTCTTAAACATGCATATGTATATAATGGAGAGGTTTAATATACAAGAGCAATTAAACATTGAGAAAAACATCCCAACCCAGTCCAAGGCCATAAGTCCAATATTAGTCCATATGTCCAATACCAACCTATAAGTCCTCTTCAGACTCACAAAACACATGCAATGATGTCAGCAGAACTACCAAAAGCCATTGGGTAGAAAGTCTTTGATCCAGTGGCCCTGTAAGCATCTCAGCACTGGCAGAGATCTCTCTGTGGTTTCTCTGACTCCAGAGGTCTGGTGGCATCCACCGTAGGGCCACGTGGCTTCTCTTCCGGGATATCTCACAGGAAGTCAGTCTTGACAGTCATGTATCTCCAAGGGAGTGAGTGGTATCTCCTGCTTACAAGGAAGTATCAGATTTCCCAGAATTCTCAGAGAAGGCAATGCCCACAAAGAGACCCCATTGGCTATCTCCAGATTGATAGGCTAGACTCCACCCCTACACGCTGAATCCTCAAAATGACACCAGATTAGATGACTGCCACAGAGACATTTTCATAAACTTTTTGAAGCCCCCATATGCACACACACTTTTTAATATGTTTTATAATTTATTTCTTTTACAAATTGAATAACTGGAAAATAGTTTTGAATGTACACACACCATAGCAAGATACTGATAAATTAGCTGCCATCAAGTCCATTCAGATTCATAGCAATCCTATATAGAATGTCTGAGGTTAGAAATCTTCATGAGAGCAGATAGTCACAATTTTTTTTCCCTTGTAGCAACTGGTGGGTTTGTACCATCAACCTGGTCATTCGCTGTCCAACAGTTCCCCAACAGTGCCACCAAGATGCTTGCTGATTGCCGACAAAAACTCATCATTCCCCAGATATTTGCAGGTGCTAGCTGGAAGAGATCCATATCCTGTCCTGGAAGCATTTTTCTAAGAAGCACTAACATGGCACTTGAGTCACTCGTAGCATTAAAATCAACAACTGAGGTCAAAACTCCTGGAAGGGAGTGTCAGGCATTATTTTTCCAATACTCTAATGCCAGAAATCCAATTAAGAAATGATAGCTCCTACAGCTTCTCGCTTTGGAATTAGTGAAGAATTTCACATATGAAATTGAAAACAACACTATAGGATATTGTATTTAAGAGTGGTGCCTAAAGGTTTACCTTTTGGCTTCTAAGCTAAGGGAGGCAAGAAGAATAATATTCCTCATTTTTCTGAGTATAAGAATCAGAAACCTCACATTGACTTACCATTAAAACATCTGATGAATACTGAAGAAAGTGATTTAATCACCCAAGAGCAAACGACGTGAAACAAAGAAAATTTCTATATTGATGAGTAAAGAAAAATAATTTATTTAATAAAGGGAGGCTTTAAGAAATGTGATTTTAGTTTCACACAAACTCAATTGTTTACATGGAGTAGTCCAACTTTTCTGCGGCAAAGGAAATCCTATGAGCTCTTAGGAAGAGCAGGAGTGACACCTACAGCTGAACCAAAGTATTTCTGGATTCCAAACCTAAACCCAAACTCGCTGCCACCTACCAATTTTGACTCAGAGCAACCCATAGGACATAGAATTAATTACCCCTGTGGGTTCCCACAGTTCTAAATCTGCACAAAAGCAGAAAGCCACATCTTTGTCCCCCCAGAGTGACTGCAGGGTTTTAAGCCCTGATGACATGGTTCTAACGCATCAGCGGCTCCACAGAAGAAAAATGAGACTTTTTCCTCTCATAGAGAGTTACAGTCTTGGGGCTGACCTCTGGTGGCGTAAGTGATTGAGTGTGGGACTGCGGCCCGCCGGCTTGGCCGTTCAAATCCAGCAGCGGCTCTCAGCGCTGGGAAGCTCCTACGACCACCAGAGGGCAGGGATGCCCCCTTCCCACCCCCACCCCCAGCCCCTCACAGAAAGAGCTACAGTCTTGGAAACCCACAAGGACAATTCTACCTTGCCTGTAGGGTCACGCTGAGTCAGAATAGACTTGATGGTTTGGGTTTGGTTTGGGTTTTGACCTGGGCTAGCAGACCATGTCCCAACCAAAACCCACTGTCATGTAGTGGAATTCCAATCCGGTGTGACTGTTTGGACAGTATAAAACCACTTCATAGGATTTCCCAATCCCGTACAAAGGCAAGTGGCATCATGTTTTTCCTACGGAGCAGCTGATGGGGTTGAATGCTTGACCTTGCGTGTGTATTTCTTAAATAAGTACAACATCGCAAGCAGCTGCGAGTAATTCCCGGATTCTTTAACTAGATGTTGATAACTCAATCACTGCAATTGCTAAAGGCAAGACGGAAAATCTTTAAAGGGGCAGAAAACCTGAGCTTTCTCCATCAGAGCAACTGGTGGTTTAGACTCACTCACTTGGTTAGGTGCTCAATGAGTAACCCACGACACTACCATCAAGCTGGGTCTGCCTCACGGCCATCCTAGCTATACGACAGGGTAGAACCACCCCACTATCTGAGACTAACTTCTTTCTCTCTCGGGATCATCAGTTTTTACTCAGGGCAACGCTACCGGGCTGGGCAGAATTTCCTGTGTGGTTTTCAAAACTGTTATCCTTTACAGGAGTAGAAAACTTCATTTTAGAGGTGGAGAAAAGAGAAGTCTTTCTACTGCTTACATGACATACCGCAGGGGTCCTCAAACTAGGGGCGGGCCCGTAGGTAGGTCATTTATCAGGTCGCGGGGGTGCGGATGGGAGGTAACTTTTGCCGCCACTGCCTGTCCTGCTTAGCAGTCCACTTCTCCAGGGCCGCAGTGAATTTCTTCATAGTTTTGGGGTTTGGAGTTTTGTTTTTTTTTTAACTACAGTTCGGCCCTCAGTTTGAGGGGCAGTGAACTGGCCCCCTGTTTAAAAAAGTTTGAGGATCCCTGACAGCCTCGGAAACCCACGAGTTCTCTTTTGCCCTATTGAGGTTGCTGAGTGAGCAACAAACGAGCGCTCCTTCGGGAAACGGGAAGCTTTGTCTTCCTCGCGCTTAGAAGCTGGTGATTTCAATCTGCAGACCTTGCGGTTAGGGCATCCACGCGAGATCTCTCCGCCTCCGGGGCTCGTGGTTCGTGCTCTAGGATCCAACTCAACGCCCCACGCGCGTTCCCAGACTGGGACTTCACTTTTCAGACCTCCCCAAACTTATGTCTTCGTTTCTCCACATTAGAAGTAGCTCGAACGGAGCAGCACAAGAACTCAGAACAAATACAGCTACAGCGACAAAGCAAAGCATTTCAAGCCGCAACCAGACAAGCCCCGCCGGGAACAAGCTGGGGACGTCAGGAACGCCAAGACTCCGCCCCTGGGAAAGCCTCCCGGAAAAGGCCAGCCCCTTCGTGCCCCGACCGGAAGGGGCCCAATGCGCGTGCGCGCCACCGACGTCATATCCGGCGCCGGGGGTGCGCGTTTCCGGAAGGGGCTGGACAGTTGTGGCGGCGGTTCCTTCTGCTTTGATAATTAGCGTTTCTTCCGTGGCTGGCGGGCGAGTTTTCACGGTGGCGTCATGGTTGAGGTACGGGGGCCGGCTTTCTGCAGTCGTTTTTCCCAGAATTGCTTTTCTTTGGCGGCGCCGGGTCGTGAAGGGTAGTGAGTGCCGGGAATTTGCGGGGAGAGGAGGCTGCCGGGGCTGGCTGGCCGAGGCCCGGTGGTCGGCTGTGGGTTTCAAGGGCGTGCACTGGCCGGCTGAGAGCCCGCATTGGAGGCGGGAAGTCTGCGAATGGCTCCGTTTTCTTTGGGCCCATGGCAAGTGGCACTGTCTCTGTCGGTGAGGCTTGGTTGATGGTGAAGCTCTGGTACTGGCCGCCTGGAGCGTCGGACCTGGAATTCTGGTTGGAAACCACGAGTGGGTCTTTTCTCGCAGCTCTCTCCTCAGGACAGTCGTGTCTCCTTCACCAGCTTGAACGACTTACTTGTGTTTTCTCAGAAGCTTTGGCCCTGTCTGCTCGCCTCCACTTCCTTCAGACCAGTAGCGTCATTCACTCGGACTGACGCATTAGCGCCCAGCTGGTCTCCTTGCTTCTGTTTGTGTTCTTATAAATTTATCAATTTAAGATGTAAGCCAGCCACGCCTTCCTTGCTCAAAAAAAGCTCGTTACCGGCTTCACGTTAACTAGAACATGAACGCTGATGGTTGTCAAGAAGGGTGAAAAGATCTTACTAGTTGTGTACCTCGCCGATTCATTGCAACCTCATCTTGCAAGAGAACCCACCCTCCCAACGCACATAATTACAGTGCCCAGAACTCAAAACCAAACTCAGTGCCATCTAGTCGATACCCACTTATAATGACCCCATGGAGCAGACTACGACTGCGTCTGTGTTTCCAAAGCTGTCTTTACTCCTTTAATACCAGGAGAAACTCCTGGTGTTATTTCAGTTATTAAACATTTTGGCACATCATGTTACCTCCCGTTTGATCCTAGCTCCATTCTGCAAGGTAGCTTTCTTTGCACAAAATATCACCTCCAAGGATTCTTTGCTGTAGGTAATACACAAAATAATGTATTCTTTTCTGTAACAGCCCTTGCTTGTTACCTTTATAACACTAATCAAAATGTGGGAAGATGTTACTTATTTTTATTTATTTCCCTTTGAGCAAAGGGAATATGGACTTCCCCTTTCTGTTAACTTCTTTTATAATGCCTGCCAGACACATATTGCTTACGGGATAAATATTTATGCAACAAATAACTGAGTGTTGTTCCTGGGGCTCAGGCCAAATGGCAATTTCTCTCTCTCTCACACACATGATTCTTTCACTTTGCTACTAGGAGGTGTGGTGAGTGGCATAAAATTTTTTACATTTGCAAATATGAAGTAGATAGCAATTTAGCTTTAATTTAGATTGTGATGCATGTAATTATAACTAAATGTTTAATTGCTCTGTTTCTTTTCAGGAGGTGCAGAAACATTCTGTGCATACACTTGTGTTCAGGTCACTGAAAAGGACTCATGACATGTTTGTAGCTGATAATGGAAAACCTGTGCCTTTGGATGAAGAGAGGTAGGCATCTTCTCTAATTGCTAGAATATTTAAGCTCCTAAGATTGTGGTGAAAGAGGACAGGAAGAGTAAGACTACTCAAAAAAAAAAAAAAAAAAGTTGGTTTGCACAAGTATGTTTTTGCAGAGCAACAACCTCTTCTGTTTCCATCTTATTTACCTGCATGCTTTTTATAAGAAAAATGCAGCAGTTAATCTTTTTAAAGATTAGGTAGTAGTACTAGGACCCATAGTCTTGATAGGCAATAGTTAGTGTTGTCTTAGTATTGCTGTATATATTCATGTCTAAACCAAGTTTTTCAGCACATTTTTAATGGGGTTTTTTGGTAAAATTAGATGCCTTGGCTGATATTCAGGTTGACTTATACTCAAGTATATAAGGTAATTTAAGCTGTTGGAGCTTTTCTTTGGCTTTTATTATTCATATTAAAAATCCTATTAATTGCGTTTACAAGTATGCCATAATTTGTGAGACCCTTATTTTATAATTAAACACTTTATAGGTGCTTTTAGCTTCCCCCTGCTCTCAGAGCCTTGCTGAGCTGAAATTGCACCTGACCAGTACTTCTGCCCCCATCTTTTCTTGTTAGTATGATTTAGATGATGACTTTTTATATGATGGCTTACTTTTGGTTCCTCTCCAAATCCAGTCTGGGATCGCACTGTGTGCGGTGTTCCTTTTTTTGTCCTCCATTCTTCCTTTTAAATCTTTTACTTAATTTCTCAAATAAGCATTTATATTAATATAAAGTGAGCTGTACTTAAAAATAACATGTCATTTCTTTGTAATATGTTGACTAAATGTAGTACTTTGATTAGTTGTAATTAACCTTGTGAAGGCAAATGACAGACTAATTTGAAAACAAAAGAAAATATTACTTAGAGCATTGTATCGATGTTGCGGAATATGAAGGAAAGTAGATACAGAATTTAGAAATGTACTTAAAAATTTTGAGGTTAAAATTAAAATGTTAGTTAACTTTAAAATTGTAATAGAATCTTTTTCTGCATGTTTAGACAAACTTAAATACTCATTCTCAGGCTACCCATAAACATTTGTTCTGGTGAATATAAAGTATTTAAAATGTATTCTTACATTTATGATTTTTAAATAGTCACAAACGAAAAATGGCAGTCAAACTTCGCAATGAGTATGGCCCTGTGTTGCATATGCCTACTTCAAAAGAGAATTTTAAAGAGAAAGGCCTTCAAACTGCAGCAGATTCCTATGGTCACAAGCAGTATCCTGCCAATCAAGGTGAGTATTGTGTTACCAGGACTTAAATGTGAATTATTAAAATTAGAGAAACCAAATGTCTTATTAGCACCATTTCCCAAACTCACTGCCAACAAGTTAATTCAAACTCATAGTGACCCTGTATGACAGGATAGAATTAACCTTGCAAATAATGAATCAATACATAAGAAGAACTAACCTTGTGGGTTTCTGAGACTGCAATTTTCTAAGGGCATATAAAGCCTCATCTTTCTTCCAGGGAGCAGCTGGTCATTTGAAACTGTTGACCTCACTGCTAACGTCCCAAAGTATAACCCACAATACCACCAAGCGTCTTTAGTACCTCTTCCGGAAGCCAGTTCCAACAATACAGTTTTCAGTAGTTATACCAGTATTGAGTTTCTCAAGACTTGTGATTGGCATTGTTAGGTGATGGCTTTCTTTTTATAAGAAGGTGGTAGAATAATGAGAGCATGTGAGGAAGGTCACAGTGGAGACTAAAGGATCATTTGGAGACTTCTAACTGGTAGGGAGACCATCTCTGTTGGCTGTAGATCAGAAAGACAGTAGTAAGTTCGAATATGTGTGAAAGTTGCAGTGAATAAAATAATCCAGGATTGCACAGGGAAGCCATTTGCTGATACAACCCACCATTCTGTACAAAAAAATGTCCACGCTTTCCTGATCTCGTATTAGCAAAGCGGTAAGCATATACCTGTGTGTGGTTTTCAGGAGTCAAGGAAAAGAAATGGTCAAATTCCCAGATTTCTAAGACTTGAATTTAGTTGGGATATGTTCTGAAACCTGGTTGATTGTATAATATTATTTGATTCAGTAAAGTAGAGAATATTTGTATATAAGAAGAATTCACTGTACGAGGGCTTTCTCAACTTCCTCTCTTACACTGTAGGACAAGAAGTTGAATATTTGGTGACAGGTACGCATCCATATCCACCAGGCCCTGGTAAGTAGATTGTTACATACTGGAAATGCCCAATTATGACTTATATTTCCAAGGATGATTCCCAATGCTTATAAAATATAAAATCAAGCCATTAACTATTTGTCTAGACCTTTTTAGATGATAGTTAAATGATACTTAGTATCACATTGATTCATTCATTGAGCATTCTTAACACGTATGTTTTTTCAGACACTACACAAGAAACTCAAAGGCAGTAAAACTGCTTCAGACCTATTACTCTTATTACCTTGTAGCTGATATGTGAATGTCAATTTAGCATATGAAAGTTAAAAGGAACTATAGAAACATGAGTCATGTGTATATTTTTTGTCTAAAGGGATGGTACACAGGTGGAATGACAAGTATAACATCACATTTTTAATATCTTGGTTCTGGTAGTTTGAGAAGGTGGGATGCATGACAGGGAAATTACAATGGATTGGAACCTTTTTGTAGTAGTGATTTACTTTTGTTCTTAGAAACTTCTGCTACTATTTGGGAAATTGCTTGATTTTTACATCTAAAGGTAATGCTCCAAGATAATAAAAATGTTAATTTTTTTCCTTTTGAGCCACTGTAATCGGTCAGATTTGAGTTTTGTGTTATTAAATAATACTCGTTTAATTACACCTTGTAAACTTTAAAAGCAAGGAAATCTTAATAAAAAACTTGTGATATATCCACCTAGATGTGTTCACCATTATATTTTTTGGCTTTTATTTTGTATTATATCTTAAGTCATGTAAATATAAGCATAGATGGCTACTAAAGAAATTAATTTTTCCTTTCAATAAGGGGTTGCTTTGACAGCGGATACGAAGATTCAGAGAATGCCAAGTGAATCAGCTGCACAGTCTTTAGCTGTGGCTTTACCCTCTTCTCAGAGCAGGTATACTCTTCTCATATCTATAGTTGCAGAGATGTAAAGACTTTTTTCTTCATTTTTAAATTGCTTTATGTATTATATGAATTTTTCTTTCATCTGAGTTAAAAAATTTTAGAAAAAAAAAAAGAGTTGTTTGTGCCGAGCACATGATTGGTGGCATTAATCGCTTACTTATTTAGCTTGTGATATTTCTCTTGTGTCAGGGTTGATTCAAATCGAACTACACCTGGTGGAAATGAATACCGGCATCCTGGGTCTTCTGACCGGTCACAGCCTCCATCTATGACTGCAGTAAGTTTTCCTGTGTCAAGTAATGGTGAAGGTCTTTAATTTCTGGGGCATCTTATTCATCTTAATACTGATATCTTCCTTAAATTGTCTGAGAAAAGAGACATTTTACTTAGGAATTATTACATTAGATAGTAGCCTGCGCTTGTCATTATTATTTCACGATATTAAAACTTGATGTTAGTGAGTTGATAGTTTTAATTTAAACTTATGGTAATCTAGAATAATGTAACTCTAGCACTTTGTATATATTTGGGGAAGGGAAACTATTGCTATATATTACTTGTTACTAAATATGTAAGAAGTACTATTCTGAAAATTGTGCTAGATGTTAGTGTTAATAAGCATAAGAGTATTTTAAGTGAAACTTTAATTTGGTTTACATAGTAAGACATGAGTGCTACTGTCCTGTTGTAATACACATGGGCCATACAACTAGTATCTTAGAAATAAGCTTTCAGAAGTACATGAGTTTATTACAAGTAAATGGCGGGCTGAGCCCCGGGGGTGTAGCAGTTGAGTACGGGACTGCGGCCCATGGGCTTGGCGGTTCAAATCCAGCAGCAACAAGGCTGGGTAGCTCCCACGACCACCAGAGGGCAGTGATGTCCACACACACAAAAAAAAGTAAATGGCAGCTGCTCATATTTGTAAAAGGAATTGAAAATAGCATGGCTTCTGTCAAGCACTTTCTAGTCCTGAAAGTAACATCCTTGCTTTTTAATATTCTAAAGAGGTCTTCTGCAGCAGATTTAGCCAGTGTACCTGTCTTTTGATCACTTGACTGCTGCATGTAGATCATTGTGGATCCAAGCAAGACAAAATCTTTGACAACTTCAGCCTTTTCTCCATTTATCATGATGGTTCCCCTTGGTCCAGTTGTGAAGATTTTGACCTTCTTTACCTTGAGTTGTAAACCATATTGAAAACTGCAATCTTTGCTCTGCGTCATCAAATGTTTCAAGTCCTCCTCACTTTCAGCAAGCAAGGTTGTATCATAGACATGTCACGGGTGGTTAAAGTGCCTGGTGCCTCCAATGCTGATGCCATGGTGTTATTCAGATGCTCTGGCTTCTCTGGGGATTTGCCTAGCGTACAGATTGAATGAGAATGGTGAGACAATAACAACCCCAACCCATCCCTTTTCTCATTATAAGCCAAGCGGTGTGCTCTTGTTCTGTTACCACAGCTGGTCCATGTACAAGTGTCCATGCGAACACAGTGAGGTATTCTGTAATACCCATTCTTCTTCTCAAGATTATCCATAGTTTGTTTTTTTTTTATGTACACAGTCAAATGCCTTGACATACAGATAAAATAGGAGTAAGCATCTTGCATTTTCTGAATCGAGCCTGAACCTCTGGCAGCTCCGTCGATAGATGATCAGCAACATTTTGCTGGCATGTGTCTCTTCCAGTCGGTTGGCCAACTGGCTCAGTCCCAGTGCTTCATCAGTTTATGGAACTTGGTGAAATGTTTCATTAAAATCCTGGAACCTTGCGTTTGGCTACTGCAGTGGTTCTCTGCCTTCCTAATGCCACCACCCTTTAGTATAGTTCCTCATATTGTGATCATCCCAACCTTAAAATTATTTTTTCTTAATTTAAAAAAAAATTTTTTTCCACAAAATTATTTTCATTGCTACTTCATAACTGGAATTTTGTTACTGTTATGAATTGGGCAACGCCTGTGAAAGGGTCATTCCACCCCAACAGGAGTTGCAACCCACAGTTCAATGGGCCATTGTTTTCATGCAACTTGAACTTCTTCCTTTGATTCCACTGGTGCTTATTGCTACCTCCTGAAATGGTGCAATGTGGACTTGTTGCTTTTGCTACAGTGATTCTGTATTAGTTCCATCTTCTCTAAATGCTTCCTGCATCATTTAATATTTTGCTCATAGACTTACTCAGTATTGTAACTCAAATTCTGTCTTGAGTTCTTTCACTAAGTTAGGCTTAGTGTATTCTTCTCTTTTTCGTTTTCTAACGCTTTTTTTCATTTTTTAAAAATCGTTTTATTGGGGGCTCATACAACTCATATTACAATCCATACATCCATCCATTGTATGCCAAGCACATTTGTACATTTGTTGCCATCGTCATCCTCAAAATATTTGCTTTCAACTTAAGCTCTTGGTATTAGCTCATTTCCCCCCTCACTTTCCCCTCCCTCATGAAGCCTTGATGATTTATAACTTATCATTATTTTGTCATTTCTTGCTCAGTCCATTGTCTCTCTTCACCCACTCCCTTGTCCTTACCCCAGGGAGTATATATAGAACCTTGAATCGGTTCCCTCTTTCTATCCCACCTTCCCTCCACCCTTCTGGTATCGCCACTCTCACCACTAGTCCTGAAGGGATCAGCTGTTTTGGATTTCCTATGTTTCTGGTTCTTATCTATACTAGCTTACATCCTCTGGTCTAGCCAGATTTGTAAGGTAGAATTGAGATCGTGATAGTTTTGGGGGGGTAGGGGTGGGGGCCGAGGAGGAAGCATTGAAGAACTAGAGGAAAGTCGTATGTTTCATCTTTGCTACACTGCACCTTGACTGGCTCATCCCCTCTCTACGACACTTCTATAAGGGGATGTTCATTTGCCCCTTTCCCTACAGATGAGTTTTGGGCCCCCAATCAGTACTCCCCCTCATTTACAATGTTAGAATTTTTGATTCTTGAATGCCTTTGACACCTTGTGTTCACAGAGACTGATGTGCTTCTTCCATGTGGGCTTTTTTGCTCTGTGTCGTTTTCTGACTCTTACGTCTGCACATTTCATTATATTTGTCTTGGTCTTCTCGAGCTGCTCTTTGGAATTTGATGTTCGTGTCTTTGACGTCGTCAGTTCTGGCTTGCTTTAGGTATTCTACAATTAAGAACAAGTTTCAGAATCTCTTGACTCCCACTTTATCTCTTAGCTTTTCTGCCTTTATAATGGCATTTGCTTTCTCGTGAATGATGCTTTGACGTCTTCCCAGGACTGATCAGTTCTTCTGTCTTCAGTGCATCAGATCTGTACTTGTGATGGTCTTGAAGTTCAGCTAGAATAGACTCAAGGATATTATTTAGCCATTGTGGATTTGTTATAAGTTCTGCAGTTTCAACCTCAACTCAGCTTACCTCTGAACAATTGTTGGTTTGTTCAGCAGTCAGCCCTTGATCTGGTTTTAGCTGATCATCGTGAGATCTCCCTGGCCTCTTCCTCCAGATGGAGTCAATTTGACTTCTCTGTGTGTTTCATCTGGAGTAATCTATATATATATATATATTTGCCTTTTGTGTTAGTGAAAAGAGGTAGTTGCTGTGAATAAGTCCTTGGTCTTGCAGAATTCTATCATACTATCTCCCATTTATTTTATAACTAATGATTTGTCTTTGTGGAGTATGGATTGGCCTAAATATTTTGCGGATCCATGCTTGGGTCTCCCCAACTCCCATCCAGTCACTTCCAACTCTTGCCAGCTTCTGTGCGGCAGTATAGATCTGTGTGCATAGGATTTTCAGGGACTGTTTTTTTTTTTTTTTAAGTCGATCGCTAGGCTTTTTATCCCAGGCAGTAACCGAACCCAAACCAAATACACTGCCAGTAAATTGAGTCTAACTCATAATGACCTTTACAGGACAGATTAGCACTGCTCCTTAGAGAAAGTTTCACAGAATGTAACTCCTCATGGGATCCAACAGCCTTATCTTTCTTCCACAAGAGATGTTCTCTCAACCTTTTAAAATAGGATGTATGTACTGTTTTGTCACGGCTCTGTGAGGTAAGCATTTATACGACAGAAAGACACAACGTGCTTTTTTACCCAGTCTGTTATTGTTTTAAAACATTGTGTGCTTCTCTTGGATTTTTTTAATTGAAAAATGAGGAAGATATACTATAGTTATGACGAAGTTTAAATTATTTTTTATGTTAGGGAGAACAAGACTCATTTCCTTTCACTAGTTCAGAGGGGGGGGGTGTAAACGTTTTGTTTACCACTCTTTTAATTTCTATTTTTATGTTAGCATGAGATGTTATGCTTATTCATACTATATTCTGCTTTATATCTAGGTTTTGGAAGCTTCCAATGCCAAAACCTCTGCACTGATGGCCAAAAAGGCCCCCACCATGCCAAAACCCCAGTGGCACCCACCTTGGAAACTCTACAGAGTGAGTTAATTTGCTTGTATAAACCCTGATGCGCAGAACAGGAAGGAAATGGGTGGCTATGAGTAAGGCAAGAGAGATTTGATAGGAATGGGAGAGGGTTTAAAAGTCCAACCAAACTTGCTGCCATTTAATTGATTCCAACTCGTACTGATCCTTTAGGACCAGTCTCAACTACCCTGTGGATTTCCAAGCTACAAATCTCTATAGGAACAGAAGTCCTCATCTTCCTCCCATTGTGCAGGTGGTGGATTCAAACCACTGACCTTGTGGCTAGCAGCTCAATGTGTAACACACCAGGCCACCAGATGCCCATGGCAGAGGGCCTAGACAGTCTTTTAAAAGATAATCTGGGGAAGGAGACTTCCTTAAGCTTACTTATATTTTATGTAAAATAATACACTATAAAATATTAATATAATGCTAGTAAATGTGGAGACCAGAAGAGGTGTTTTGGGATTTTGAGATATTTATTGAGAAAGCCAAGGACAGAAAGGCCATATAAAGACATTTCTTGGGATTTAACAATTAAATTTAAGGCATAACAAATTAGAATGAATTAGAATGAATCAAATTTAAGAATGATCTTAAGACATATCAAAAAAAAACCCTTCACAATCACAACCATTGAGTTGATCCTGACCCATAGCGATTTTGCAGGCTAGAACTGACTATGGTTTTCTGGGAATCAACTCTGTGGGAGTCGAAAGTTATGTGTTGCTTGTGAGGAGTGACTGGTGGTTTCTCACTGCTGATCTATGGTTAGCAGCCCAATGCAATAAGATGTATGTCAGAGGAACACACAAAAACAGCCTCCTATGCCTTAATATATGCTTACTGCTTTAATATTTTTAGATTGACATAGAGGAATAGACGTCTGTGTGTATGTGTGTACACATGTGCAATTCTTGTAATTGATGTGTAGATTGGGTTAACAATTGGAATAACAATTAGGATCTAGGAGTTTTACCCCCTCATAAAATACTCTTGTCCCATCAGTCTTACTCTTGCAAGGATTGCCTGTTTCTCATTAGTATAGTTTTGTCATTTTGACGATTTACCTTAAGTAGAACCTCTGAATATACAACCTTTTATGACTAGATTCTTGCCTTTTAAATGTGTTTGTGATTCCTCCAAGAAGTCGTATGTATTAAGAATGTTTCCCGGCTGAGCCCCGGTGGCGTAGTGGTTATGCGTGGGACTGTAGCTCACTGGGATGGATGTTCAATTCCAGCAGCGGCTCCACGGGATCAAAGGCTTGGCCTCCTACTCCCACCACCAGAGGGCAGTCATGCCCAAAAAACAAAGCAGCAACCAAAAAGAATGTTTCCCTTTTTAGTACTTATGAGTATTTGGCTGTACCACAATTTGTATTATCTATCTCATGTTGGAAATTCTTTCACATTTTTCATACTACAATTACCAAACTATCTTATTTGTCAACTGCTTTACTTAATACTCATTTGAAGCTATGTTAAGGGGCATTCAAACCCTTGTGGTGGTTGAAATTGTAAACTTGAATTCAAGTTAACTTGACTGCCGATGAAACCACACATGGTTTTCTTCCCTGCAGGTTATCAGTGGGCACCTTGGCTGGGTTCGATGTATTGCTGTGGAACCTGGAAATCAGTGGTTTGTGACTGGGTCTGCTGATAGAACTATAAAGGTAATAAGAACAGTAAAAACACATAACACACAACTTTACCATGCAGGTATAACCTATTTTTATTTACTATTGTGAGGATTACTGTTGCATTTCTTTGAATTATTTTTAGACCTGATTATGAGTTAGCAGTTAATTTTTTGTTATCAGCTAAGTTTTTCCAACTATTATTTAAACATTGGTATATCTGAAAAAGGACAGTTTGAGAAGACAATGTACAAATGTGCAAAGACATAAAGTTAGGAACTCAAAAAGAAAAAAAACACATTCAGCGTATCCTAAAGTGGAAGAACTCAAGAAAAAAATTAAACACTTACTGCAGTAATCAACGATTCCATCAGCAAAATACTGAGTGATGCAGGAGGCATCAAAAGAAAATGGAAATACGTGGAGCCGCTGTATCAAGAGCTAGTTCACATTCCACCATTTTAAGAGGTTACCTATGAGCAAGAACCACTGGTCTGAAAGGAAGGAGTTCAAGCTGCACTGAAAGCATGAGGTTAAAACAAGGCTGCAGAATAGAAGAACTGAAATATTTAAGCAAGCAGATGAAGCACTGGAAACACAACTTGAAATTTGGAAGGCAGTTACTTGGCCCACTGACTTGGAGGTGATCCATGTTTGTATCCATTAAAAAGAAAGGCGACCCACCAGAATGCTGAAATCATAGTGTAGCATCAGTGATGTCACATGAAGTTAAATTTTGCTGACGCTCATCTCTCAAGAGTTGCAGCATTGCATTGACAGGGAACTGCCAGAGGTTTAGGCTGGATTCAAAAGAGGACTCGGAACAAGGGCCCTGCTGATGGGAGATGACTCTTGGCTTAAATCAAAATACTAATAAGATACTTACCTTTATTTCATTGACTTTGCCAAGACCTTTACCTGTGTGGATCCTAACAAACTGTGGATCACTTTGAGAAGTCACTGTGCTCGTTGAAGACTTGTACATGAATCAAGGAAGTATTTGTGCAAACAGAATATAGAAATGCTGCGTGGCTTAAAATCAGAAAATATGTGCAACCGGGTTGTTCTCGTCTCACCATACTTGTTCGCTCTGCTGAGCAAGTCATTAAAGAAATTGAATTAGATGAAAAAGAATGTGGCATCAAGATTGAAGGAGGCTTATTAACCTGTGATAGGCTGATGGCAACTTTGCTGGCTGAAAAGTGAGCGGGACTTGAAGCAACTGATGAATGTCAAGGATTGCAGCCTTCAGTATACAGCTCAATGTAAAAAAGATCAAAATCCTCACAACTGGACCGATACGTAAGGTCATGATAAATAGAGGGAAAAGTGAAGTTGTCAAGGATTGTTTTCTCGCTTGGATCCACAGTGAGTGATCATGGAAGCAGCAATCAAGAAATCAGAATATATGTTAAACTAGGTAAATCTGCTCTACAAGACCTCTTTAGAATATTGAAAAGCAAAGATGTTACTTTGAGGACTATTGTATGCCTAACCCAAGCCATAGTATTTTAATTGCCTTCTATGTATGTGCATGTTGGACCTTCAGTAAGGAAAAGAATTGATACATTTGAATTGTGCTAGAGGAGAATATTGAAAATACAGTGGACTGCTAAAGGACAAACCCATCTGTTTTGGAAGAAGTACGGTCTAGCAGTCATATAATCAACTGTCAAGGAAGGGGTAGAATCTAGCCTGTCAATCAGGTTGCAGCTGGATGACCTCATTTGAAGGCACGACAGATTTATATAGCACACTGGACTCAGACGAACACTCCCTGGAAGACATTCGTGTTGCAAGCCACATGGATCCACAAGACATTCCACCCACTGGCCTTACCTTCAGCTTGGTTGCATGTGTCTGAAGAGGCATTTATAGACATATGAACTTGCTATCAGACATATGAACTACTATCGGACTCATGGACTTGGTTTGGACTGGGCTGGGATGTTTTCTCAATATATAAGTGCTCTTTTATATAAAACTCTTTCATACACACAGATGAGTATCAACCCAGACTTAACATATACGTCGAGAGGGCTCCTTAGCGGTAAAGATGGTGACCTGGAAACAAGTGAGAGAATGGCACGGACTGGGTGGTATTTTATTCTGTGATATATCAGGTTGCTTTTGATTGGAACTGACTCAGTGGCACCTAACAGTGTCCTGAGATTGGTCCAGTTATAATTCCTGAAATAAACGCTATGTACAGCAGCTTTGCTAACAGTTCCTTTTACGTCTTAAAAAATGAAAGTATGTTTCTTTGGAGAGAATATGGAAGAAACCTGAAGGCCATTGTAGAACTTCGCCATAGGATTTCTAGTCCATCTTTTATAGACTGCCACATCCTCCTCCACATAGAAATATATATCTATAAAAGAGCATTGATAAAGCCATATTCCTACCACTGTTAAGATGTTTGAATGAATTTCTTTTCAGTATTCATCAGTATCATTGTACTTCTCAACTTTTTTCTCTCTATAAATGTTTCTTTGTTCAAAAATATGCTTAATACATAATTTTACATCTTATTTTTCCTTTACCCACACTTCAAAGGCATCTGGAATTCAACTTTATTTTTAAATGGTAGCATAATATTTTGTCCTTTAGATATTCTGTGATTAATACTTCACATCCAGCATGTTAAAGATCTTTCCTGATTTATTTTTTTGTCAATTTAGCCTTCTTTTATGTTAGATAGAAGTAATGAGTCATAAACATTTTTGAAGTTGAGTCTGAAGGTACAAATTAGTCTTCAAAATGTGATAACTTGGAGTGTGGACCGTTTCCCCACATTAATTTTGTTGCCATTATTTTGTAGTAACAAACACAAAGTTAGCACAAAGCTAAATTTTCTTTGATCGCAGATCTGGGACTTGGCTAGTGGCAAATTAAAGCTGTCATTGACTGGGCATATCAGTACAGTTCGTGGTGTGATTGTAAGCTCAAGGAGCCCTTACCTATTCTCTTGTGGAGAAGACAAACAAGTGAAGTGCTGGGATCTTGAATACAATAAGGTAAGCCTGGGTTTTAGGATTTAAAACACCGAGCCAGTATTTTCCTTCCTTATAATAGAAACTTAAGCCTCTCTTGCTTTCTCTTTAGGTGATAAGACACTATCATGGACATCTAAGTGCTGTGTATGGTTTGGATTTGCATCCAACAATAGATGTGCTGGTAACTTGTAGCCGAGATTCAACTGCACGGGTAAATAGGACAGAGTTGCTTATTATCTACAGTTATATGTTCTATGTAGTCACATATGATTCAGCAGAGCGTTAAAGACCCTAGTCTTTTTTTTTAACCATTGTAGTAGGACATAATCTAGACATCATACAATTTAGTAGTTCAGTCCTTTCAAGAAGGGTTGTACAATTGCTATCACAACCTGTTTTAAAACAGTTTCTTCCTTCTTGTACTCCTTGTTATTAGTTCCCTAATACCCCCTTGCCAACCCCCCTCAGAAACCCTTATTCTAGTTGATGTCTCTCTAGCATCACCCCTCCTGGGTTTCATATACAGAAAAACAGAAAAATGCCTAAGAGATTCAAGAAGGCTATAAACAATAACAAAACACAACAGAGAATAGCCCCAGTTTGAAAGAAAACAGAATATTAAAAACTAGAGCAAACTCAAAATGTGTGAGAAGTGAGCTCAAATGATAGTTTGAACCATCCAGATCAGATGTTTCATTTTAATCTGTTATTGTCTATACAGTACTCTATTGATAACAGGATTATTCACATCCCTCAATTATGTTCAGAGGGAAATCACTGGAAGTTTATTTTTTGTTTAGATCCAGCAAATGTATTTTGGGCTTCCATTGTCATCCATGACCTTATGCAAACCAGAATTTTGCAATTTAAACTCTGATATCATTCCCTCCTCAAGATTTGGATTATATTATTTACAATCCTTGGGTCATGCATGTAACTGTGCTTCTTCCGTATGAACTTAGTTAATATCTCACTTAGATGGCTGCTTCTTTGAAAACAAGTCTTTAAGGCCCCAGACACTGTTCTTTCTGAGAGCCGAACACATACTAGTTTCTTGACCACACTTTGCTGTAGCACCCATATCTTCTGTGTTCCTTCATGAGACCACACACGGAGCAGGGCCCTGTCATAAGAACTAATTGGTCTTATATTGGAGCTAGGATTAAGTACGAGCCCCAAATTCATTTCTTTTCACATATGAAAACTGATTAATATATGCCTTTGGTTCACCTTACATACATCTTTGTTAACTTATAAGAGACCATTATCAGTCATCTTCTGGAGATATTTATTGTATCATTGATTCAGTCCCTTATTTCTTGAATTTCTTTTCCAGTATGTATTCTGCATTGATCTGCAGTCTCCGAATTGGAATGTTCTCACTTTGTCTCTATGACCCCTTTTTCATCCTCTAGTCCCCCAGTCCCCGTGCTTAGACTCAGTCCCCTGCTCCTTCAGCTTTTTCCCCCTTAATTGCCTCTTGTCTGTACATTCATCACCCAGTTTATACATCATCATCCCTCAGTTGAACACTTCTTGACTATATTTAGACACAGCTGCCTAGTAAATATCTGGCCTTGGCCTGGTCCAGTTGTCTGCCTGAAGCATGTATCCCTGTTTTCAAACACTGTATGTTGTGCTTTGTAGATTTGGGATGTGCGAACTAAAGCCAGTGTGCACACGTTGTCTGGACACACGAATGCAGTTGCCACTGTGAGATGTCAAGCTGCAGAACCACAAATCATTACTGGTATGATAGACACTTGCCAAGTTTATGACATGTTGTATTAAGATAGATCATGCACTTATTGTTATTATTGTAGACATTTATTTATTAATCATTATGGTTTTTTCTTTGTCTTTATAGTGCTGCCATGTCATGTTGGCATATTTTGTTGAGGCATTATAGTCACACATCATTTAAGTGGGTTTTTTTGGTATAGTGTGTCATGCAGTGTCTTTTAATGTCTGATTTGAAAATGGTGCTATTTCAAACATTGTTTTGTAGTGTAAAAATTACTAGTGTAGGACTGAGTCCCGGTGGCGTAATGGTTGAGTGCTGGACTGCGGCCCATGGGCTTGGCGGTTCAAATCCAGCAGCAGCTCTGTGGGAGCAAGGCTGGCTATCTCCCACAACCACCAGAGGACAGTGATGCCAAAAAAAAAAAAAAAAAATTACTAGTGTAGCAAGTTGAAGCAAGACAATGAAATATCCTCTGATTGGTAACATTTAGAGCTTATAATTTTAAAAAAATAAGAATATCAATGTGTCTTTAAAAGTAAAAAATGTGTTCATTTGATAGGCATTACTAACTAGGAAATTAGAATTTTTTTCTTTTCCATGTGCAATATGATTGCTTGTTATTTGTATTTCTGGAGTCGCTATAAGTCGGAACCTACTCGATGCTAAGAATTTTTTGAGTTTTGAGTATAAGGAAATTTGGCAAAGGTAACACCTTTAGTGCAGTATACTATGTGTCCAAAAGAATTTTCCATAATTTATGTATTAACTTTAGCCCCCATTTTCCTAGTGTGCGTTTAGTGTTTGTATTTTCGTTGCAGGAAGCCATGACACCACAATTCGATTATGGGACTTGGTGGCTGGAAAAACAAGAGTCACATTAACAAATCACAAAAAATCAGTACGAGCTGTGGTTTTACATCCAAGACAGTACGTAAAAATCACAATGTCCAGTGAGATAACATGTCTACGTGGGTCACACTCAAAATGGAAGCTAATGCTTTTGAATTATATTACACATAAAAGATGTAAATACATGTTGTTGAACACAAAAACACTTCAATAATTCTTAATGAGGAAGCTAGTATAGGGATAGGAAAGGGGGGGGGGGGGAACCATGAAACTTGTATCTGCATGTCCTAAGAGGTTGAACTTAGTGTTCAGTTGATGGCTACATTGTCTCTCACAATGCTGTTGATAGTCATGCGTTTTCTTTCTTCCTTCCCCTCCTCTTCCTGGTTCTCATTCTATCTATCCCATAGTTTCCCAAGCTTATAGGCTTACTGCCCGCCCCTTGAGAAAAAAAAATTACTCTGCACTCTCTTTACAATTCAGAATTTATTGTAGTCCATAAAGTATATATATCTGTTTTAGAAAAAATCCCCACCCCTCCAATCATTCCAGTGCTCCCCAGAGGTTGATATCATCCACTATGGGAAACACTATCCCTTTCCAAAATAATCACATCACTCTTTTACCAATTATGTAAAATTACGGTTTTGACATTTACTGCTCCCATTCATCGTAGAGCTTTGAAGAAATGAGGGGAGAATAAATCAGTCTGGTGTAGTGTTATTCTTTGAGCTGCTAACTACAAAATTCGAAACTACCAGCGGCTTCATGGGAGAAAAATGAGGCTTCCTATACCTATAGTTATAGGCAAGAGAAAAAATGAAATGAAATTTAAAAAAAACTTTTTTTTTAAGAGTTCCAGGCTTGGCACCCCACAAGGGCAGTTCTACCTGGTGCTGCAGGGTTTGATTGAGACAAAATGGATTCCGTGCCAGTAGTTTAGTCTCTCTTGAGAGGTTATTTTAAGACAACATAAAGAATGCCCATTGCAAAGTTACAACCACAATAAATCTACTACCACCGAGTTGATTCTGATTCATAGAAACCTTGTCTGACACAATTTTTACAAGCACAGAAAGCTTCCTCGTTTTTCTGTGGTGTGACTAGAAGGTTCAGACTGCTGATCTTCAGGTTATCAGGCCACAGTGTACCCACTACACTACTAGGACTATTTGCAATAGGTCTGTAAAGTTCACTATTTTATTTGACTTGGTTAATTTTGTCTTACTTTTTACTCTTTTTTTCAGTTACACATTTGCGTCTGGTTCTCCAGATAACATAAAACAGTGGAAATTCCCTGATGGAAGTTTCATTCAAAATCTTTCTGGTCATAACGCCATTATTAACACGTTAACGGTGAATTCTGATGGAGTACTGGTATCTGGAGGCAAGATTTTTATGTTGAACATATTGTTTAGTCACTTTTTCTTTTGGTGAATGAGTAAATATTTGTAAAAAGTTTGTGATCACACCAAAGCCTTATAATGGCACTTTCCTAACTTCAATAATGTGTATTTGAATGATTATATATATGCTGATGCTTAGTCATAATACACATTTGGGTTTCCACTGGGAATCACTCAAAGCTGGGTGAGCAAGAAGTGGTTTTCAAGTATTGTGGTGTTTTCTGAATCTAATGTTAATTGAACACACATCCATGTCTTTATAATATCTTAAACATCCTTATAACTGTTATTGCCATGATCCTTGGCTAGTGATTAGTGTTTTAGTAAATGCCAAACTTAATTTTCAGAGTTCTTAACTAGATTTTTCTCTTTTCAGCTGACAATGGTACAATGCATCTTTGGGACTGGAGAACTGGCTATAATTTCCAGAGAGTACATGCAGCTGTGCAGCCTGGGTCTTTAGACAGTGAATCAGGAATATTTGCTTGTGCTTTTGATCAGTCTGAAAGTCGATTACTGACAGCAGAAGCTGATAAAACCATTAAGGTGTACAGAGAAGATGATACAGCAGTAAGTTTTCTTTTTCCTATATAATTTTAAGTAAACATAAAGACATCACAAGTGTTTTCTCATTTTCCAGTTACTAAAAAGATAAGAAAAGCAATAAAACAAATTCTCAAAGTATTAAAGGTCTCAGTTATCTTGGGTAGTGACTTCTCAGAGATTTCTGTAGATATCATGGATGCCAGTGAATTCATAGATATATTTTTATTTTATTCTGGCTTTCTTTAACACATTAAAGACCAGATATTTTAAAATCAAGAAGTTAAAAATCAAGCAGCCACATCAGTGTGACAGGGTGTGGGGAAGTAGTGGACATCCAAAACCCATCTGCAAGTTAACACATTAAAGACCAGGTAAACTTGGGATCCGTCCACAATGTGTTAATGTAGTCCTTAGGAAAATTCTGGCACTAAGAATAGCAGCCTGTGAATGAAGTTATGCAATTCCAGAGTCACAAGTTTTGGTGTGACTAGAATGTAGATAACGATTATATTTAAAATGAAATACTTCAAACTGAACTTGAAACCTGTTCTGCCTGTCTTACTAGAGACTTGGTCAGTGCCAAAATTTTTAACTTCTTTTAAAGTTGTAGAATGACTAAGTATATAATGATTTAGAAGAGATAAAACTGATTTTATGAGAGGTCTACTAATGTCAAAGTAATTCTTTATTTTGACTTATTTATCTTTCTGTTTTTAGACAGAAGAAACCCATCCAGTCAGTTGGAAACCAGAAATTATCAAGAGAAAAAGATTTTAATGTAGCTTTGTCTTCATGGTGGTTCTACTTTTTTTCTTTTTTTTTAAACTCCCCTTACCGTGGCTTGATGAGGCTATCTAGTTATTTTGTGCTCTAAGATTATAAAGCAGAAACTCATTGGCTCTGTCATGGCTGCTTCATCATATTTTACAATAAACTATTCCCTGCCCTCCCTGGTGTTTTTATTTCTAAACTAAGCAGTTTCAATCCTAGCTCAGAGGATGCAGATAGCAGGTATATG
>PVJH01023661.1:0-34407 GCA_004026705.1 Nesogale talazaci | reverse complement strand
CTACAGAACACTATTACAAAGAACCAAGAGTGTCATCAGCATATGGAAGACTGTCCCATGCTCGTGGATTGGAAGACTCAATATAGTAAAGATGTCAGTTTTACTCAATGCACTATATAAGTTTACTGCAGTCCTGATATAATTACCCTCATCTTTCTTTAAAGAAATGGGAAAAAAATTACCTTTCATATGGAGGGGGAAAGCCAAGACTTAGAGAACTCTTCAAGAAGAAGGGCACAGTGGGAGGGCCTGCTTTACCTGACTTTAGCACATATTATATAGCCACAGGGGTCAAAACCATACGGTATTGGTGTAATGGCAGATATTTAGACCAAGGGAAAAGAACTGAAAACCCAGAAATAAAATCATCAGCATACAGACAACTGATCTTTGATAAGGACCTCCAAAAATAGCAAATGGGAAGCAGATGTCCTCTTCAACGTGTGGTCCTGAAAGAAAAAATGGATATCTACCTGCATAAAAACGAAACAAGACCCTTATCTCACTCCAAGCACAACAATAAACTTAAGGTGGATCACAGACTTTGAAGTAACACCCAAACTGTTACGGCCATCAATGAGGGAATTGAGAACAACCTGAGAACTTTGGCATAGGGAATACATAGGCTATCAGAAATATGGAAGGACAGAAACACAGAGGAGGCACAAACTGACAAGTGGGATATACTGAAGATAAAACACCTGTGTACATTGAAAAAATTCACCAAGAGGATAATACGAGAGCCCACGATTTGGGAAAACATCTTTAGCAATGACACATCAAAGACTTTATTACTAAAATCTATAATAATCTGCTAGCTTCCAAAAAGAAAAAAATACTAATTGTTCACTGATGAGGTGGGAAAAGGACCTGAACACACTCCTAAAGCCCCCAAAGAAGATCTTGAACTATTTACAGTCTTTTTTTGTCATTGTTTTTTTGTTGCTGTTTTTATTTTATTTTGTTGCTTTGTTTTGCTCTGTATTATATTTGTACATGTTATTAGTTCCACAGGTCTGTCTAAATAAGATAGGTTGTCTAAACAACCTGGAGGAGAAAACAAAAGGACCAATGATTCCAGCAGGACATGGGGAGAGGGGGAAGTGGGGGGAAAGGAAGTGGTGTTAACAAACCCAGGGACAGGGAAACAACAAGTGATTCAAAATCGGTGGTGAGGGCTGATTAAGGGTAATGCAACTGAGAGGAAATACAGAAACCCAAATGAAGGATGAGCAAGATAGTGAGACAAGAGGGAAATAAAAGGAAGTAGAGAAAAGAGCAAGAAGGCAAAGAGCATTTATAGACCTCTAAATAAAGGTATGTACACATGTAAATATATTTATATATGAGGATGGGGTCATAGACCTATGGTAACAGATAGACATTGGACTTCCATTGAAGTACTCCCTTAGTGCAAGAATGCTTTGTTCTATTAAACTGGCATTTCATGATGCTCACCTTGCCTACATGATCACTGAAGAATAAGGGGGTGCATAAGCAAATGTGGTGAAGAAAGATGGTCGTTTCCAACTATCAAAAGATAATAGCATTTGGACACTTAAAGACCTGAAGATAAACAAGTGGCCATCCAGCTGTGAAGCAACAAAACCCACATGGAAGAAGCACACTAGCTTGTCTGATCATGAGGTTCTGAAGCCATCAGGTATCAGGCATCAGAAAGCAAAAAATTATATCTTTGTGAATGAATGGAAGTGCAGATTGGGGACCCAAGATCCATCTGTAGGCAAGTGAACATCCCCTTACAGAAGGGTCATGGGGAGGAGATGAACCAGTCAGGGTGCAGTGCAGTAACGATGAAACACACAACTTTCCTCTAGTTCCTAAATGCTTCCTCCCCCTGACCCTCACCCCCCACTATCACGATCCCAATTCTACCTTACAAATCCAGCTTGACCAGACAATGTACACTGGTATAGATAGGAATTGGAAACATAGGGAATCCAGGACAGATGATCCCTTCAGGACAGGTGCAGAGAATGGAGATACCTGGACGGTAGGGAGAGGGTGGAGTAGAAAGGGGGAACTGATTACAAGGATCTACATAGAACCTCCACCCTGAGGAATGGAAAGCAGAAAAGTTTGTGAAGGGAGATGTTAGACAGTGGACATGCTGTCATAGTGTCATATGACAAAATGATAATTTGTAAACGATCAAGGGCTATGACGGAGGGGGTAGCAGGGAGGGAGGGGAAAATTGAGGAGCTGATACCAAGGGCTCAAGTAGAAAGCAAATGTTTTCGGAATGATGATGACAACAAATGTGCAAATATGCTCGACACAATAAATGTGTGGATGGTGATAATAAAAAAGGAAAGAACAATAGCAATATATGTACTCATGTGTATGATACAATTGGTGTATAGATAGTAACAAGAGTTAGAAGAGCCCCCAATAAAATCATCTTTTAAAAAGTGTTTGTTAATTAAAAAAAAAAAAAGAAAGATGAGCATTCCTAGGACTTCACGATGTGTGTATCAGCTAGAAAATATCATGCCAAAAATTACCATTGAGGGCTGAGCCCCGGTGGCGTAGTGGTCGTGCGCGGGACTGCAGCCCACTGGGCTGGCGGTTCAATTCCAGCTCCACAGGAGCAAAGGCTGAGCCTCCTACTCCCACCACCAGAGGGCAGTGATGCCCCCCCAAAAAACAAACAAAAAAATCACCATTGAGCTATATCCTCAAAAACTTTAGGACATCTTTTACCAAAGAGATGTAAAGAATGAATAGGGGGTCTTCCTATAGGTATGTGATTCATATATGTGTTGGCATTTGACATTTTAGCTACACTCTGCACTAAAAGACAATAAAGCAGCGTCTTTGATACTTTAAGATAAAACACTTTTTTTAACAAAGATTTTATTGGCACATAATCCATATAGCATGCAATTCAACAGTTATGAGTGTTATGATCATTACCACAGACAATTTTAGAATATTTTCTTCGTTCTTGTTCCTGTTGTATTAACTCCCTATTCCCCCCAACTTCCTCTGCCACACCACCAAGAAACTATTAGTTCAGTTATTGTCTCTAACAATGTACAATACTAGATTTTGTATACAGAAAAACATGCAAAAACAATAATAAGAGATGAAAGCAAAAACATACCCAAAAAACCTAACAACAATAATAAAATAAAGCAGAGGCAACCCTTAATAGAAAAGAAAGTAGAAAATATTTTAAAACCTGGACCAAATATAAAATGGGTAAAAAGAGAAATCAAACGACAAGTAGTTAAATCATTGCATTTTCAACAATTCACTTTGCAATGTCCTCTGCAAGGCTCTTCATATTCCTCATCCTGGGTCAGAGGGGATTCACCCTTGCATGAATTCCCTCCACCCCACCCTCTCTCCACCCTTCCAGGAGCTCCAATCCAACCACTGGGCTGAAGGGACTCAACCATCTTGGTCTCCCCACATCCCCAGCTCCCTCTCCACTAGTAAACCCACTCCAGCCCATCTGGATTTGTGGGGTAGAGTTGAGACCATGATGGTTGGGGGAGGAAGGTTTCAGGAACTAGAGGAAATTTGTATGCATCATCAGTGCACAGCTGCCCCTCGATTGGTCTGTCTCCTCCCTGTGACTCCCGTGTAAAGGGGTGACAAATTACCCACCAGTAGGTCCCCACCCTGCTCTCCCCCTCATTCGTAATGATGTGATTCTTGTTCTTTGATGCTCGATACCTGCTCCCTTCGGCCCCTCTTGATCACACATGCTGGTGTGCTTCTTCCATGTGGACTTTGCTGTTTCTGTGCTGAATGGTGACTCGATTGTCTCCAAGTCTTTGAGAGTCTAGACATTCAATCATTTGGTAGCCGGGCACCATCGTTTCTCCTACTCTGTTTGCCTCTGTATCCATTTGTCTTCAGCGATATCAGGAGTCAATTGGTTCATTGATTTTAGTTTTTATTCTTTGATGCCTGATGCCAGATTGTTTCAGCACCTCATGATCACACAGGCAAATGAGCTTCTTCTTTGGCTCATGTTACCACATGGTCTACACATGTCCTCAATGAGCACAGTGATATGTGTGTTTTGCCTAGACTTTCCACCACTATGTGACCACACTGGCTGTTATGTTTCTTCTGTATGGGTGTGGTCTCTTTCCAAGTAAATGGTCTATTGTTTATCTTCAGGCTTTTAAGACCCCAGACGATACATTCTATGATGGCTGAGCACCATCAGTTTTCTTCACCACATTTGCTTGTGCACGCATTTTACTTCAGTGATGGTGTTGGGCCATTGAGCCTCGAGGAATACCAGATTCATTTAACAAAGTGTTCTTGCATTGAGGGCACACCAGAGTGAGGGCCCAAGGTCCACTTTGCTACTATAGTACTTGGCCTATAGATATGTCCTTAAATTTATTCCCACCTTGTACTAGATAGTTGTATGTATGGACATACCTATGTTTAGACCTCTGCAAGTGCCCTTTGCCCTCTAGCTCTTCCCTCTATTTCCTTCCATCTCCCTCCTGTCTCACCATCATGTTCCACCTTCATTGGCGTTTCAGTGTTTCCTCACAGATTCATGGTCCTTGCTTAATCCCGACCAGGCCTCCCACACTCACCTTTCTATCGATTCCAGACCACTTGTTGCTCCCTCACCCCCATCCATGTGTTTGTCCACACCCCCTTCTCCAACCCTCCCTCATGTCCCCAGGAATCAGTTTGCCCAGTCCTTTCTGTAGCACATTGGATCTCCAGAGGGATGTATTCCTCTGAGCATAAAACACTTTTTTAAACTTAGAATTTGATTTCCAAGTAAATCACCACCAAGGATGAGGGAAGAATTCAGATATTTTTATCCAGCAAGGATACAGGTAATTATACTTAATAACCCTTATTTCCTGGAAAAACACTTTGGCACACAGTACAGTTACCTAGGAAAGCAATCTATTTAAGATCCAGAGAAGAAGTTTCAAGTGAGAAAAGCAGCGGAGAGACTCTTATGTGACTTAGATCGGTGCCACAACCTGTCTTGTGTACCTGATCAATATAATGGAGAAGGTGTTGGAAAGAACGCTGTGAGGGAGAATTTTCCCTCAGTCTAAATATTATTTCCCTGAGTCTGTATATTATTTTGCTATGTTTCACAACAAATGATCACAAATAATCTGCTTAAAACAACTGAGATATTTGTTATCGCAGCTTCTATGAGCTTGGAACTGGGGCTGGCTTAGCTGATCCTGTTTGTTTTTGTGGTCAGGTGTCATGAGTCAGTTCTGACCCTATCCACAACAGAATGAAACACAGCCGGGTCCTGTGCCATTCTCACAATTGTTCCTATGCTTGAGCCCATTGTTGCAGACATGGTGTCAATTCACTTCCTTAAGGGCTTTCCTCTTTTTCACTGCTTCTCCACTTTGCCAAGCATGATGTGCTTCTCTAGAGATTGGTCTCTCCTGGCATGTCCAAAGTTTGTACGATGAAGTCTTGCAATCCTTGCCTATAAGATGCACTCTGGCCACACGTGCTTCAAGACATACTTGTTTGTCTTATTTTTGGCAGTCCTTTCAATATTTCTTCTCCAGCACCACAATTCAAAGGTATCAATTCTACTTCAATCATCCTTATTCAGTATTCAACTTTCACATGCCATTGAAGCCATTGAAAATACCATGGTTTGCCATCACAATGGCCAGACGTCTCTTAGCATAATTTCCTCCAGTTCTTCCCATTCAGTGTATGTTTCATGCATTCATTACTGCTTGTTATCTGTAACCCCCTCCCAGGGTGGTGGACAACAGGCAAAGGGGGCAAGGGAGACATTGTACAGTGCAAGACATGAAAAATAATAATAATTTATAAATTATCAAGGGTTCATGAGAAAGGAGAGAGGGAGAAAGGGAGGGAGGGAGAGGAAAAGGAGGAACTGATACCAAGGGCTCAAGTAGAAAGAAAGTGCCTTGAAAACAATGATGGCAACAGATATACAAATTAGCTTGACACAATGGATTTATGTACGGATTGTGATAAGAGTTGTACGAGCCCCCAATAAAGTGATTTTAAAAACAAACAAAAGATAAAAAATTTATGGGAATGTCAAAAAAAAGAAAATGCCATGGTTTGACCGAGTAACCCCCCCCACCACCACCACCCAGGCATATACTCAGAAAAGGCAAAAAACAAACCATGGCCAGACATCTGTGCTCCAATATTCATCACAGTACAGTTCTCAATTACAAGGCATTGGAGACAAATTTCCATCAACGGATGAATGGATTACAAAACTGTGGTAAAATATGTTCTATGCATCCTTTGAAAGCAGTGATGAATGCATGAAACATACACTGCATGGGAAGAATTAGAAGAAACTATGCTAAGCAAAGTCAGCCAATCATAAAAGGAGAAGTACAGCATGAGTCCCCTGAGGTAAATGTGATCAGCATAGTAGGTATAGAAGAGAAACCTCCTATATCATAACATTTGGGTTGAGATATAGGGAAATGGGAGGAGGTTGAACCAAACCCAAGGAGGTACGTATTGGTCCAACACAGTAATGGGACAAAGACAAAGGGGGGAGGAAGAAAAAGGGGTTTTGAAAGTGAAAGGATAACAGAGGGAGCAGGGCACTAACCCAACAAGGGGGAGAGTGTTGGTCTTGTCTCCCCAGAATCTGGAGTGGGCATGCAAACCCTACCATGAAGCACCAAACCCTGAGGACAACACGGCCACATGGAGGGATGCATGAAAAGAGAGAACTACAGGGCTGGACCCAACCAGAGCCAGGCTGACCCCCTCCCTGGAGGTGGGCGTGGCTGAGATCAGGTTGGGTGGTGGGGTCAACATGTCACACTCACAGGGAGGCAGGCAGGAGGAAGGAAAAGAAAAACAGCTGGACTGGTCCCCATGCTGGAACATGATGCGCAGTGGATGCCGACCTCGTGGGGAGCTAATAGAACACAGAGGGGACTGGGCAAATGACAACAGGATGGGCCACACTGTCTCTACTGAAGCAGACAGTGACAGGGGATATTTTGGTGGTCACGTGGCAGGGAAACAATGCAGTCTGAGCTTCTAAAATGGAATGAATCTAGAAGGGAGCACTCCTGGATGGACAGTAGGGAAGAAAGAATGATGGGACCGAAGGTTCCTGGGGGACATGGGGCAGGGGGGAGGGAGGCAGGTGGCATGGACAGGCTCAAGGATGGGAGAACAGCAAGTGGTCCTGAATCAGTGGCAAGGAGGCTGTGGAAGGTCTGGTAGGGCTTGAACAAGGCTAATGTAACTGAGAGGAAGTACTGAAACCCAAATGAGGGCTGAGCACGATAGTGAGCCAAGAGGTAACTAAAAGGAAATAGAGGAAAGAACTAAGAGGCAAAGGACACTTATAGAGCTCTAAATATAGGCATATACACATGTAAATATAATTATTTATGATGAATAGGAAATAAATCTATATACACATATTTATAGGTGTAGTGCTAAGGTAGCAGATGGACCTTGGGCCTCCACTCAAGTACTTCCTCAATGCAAGAACACTTTGTTCTATTAAACTAGTATTCTATGATACTCACTTGCCTGACACAATCACGGAAGACAAACGAGTGCATAAGCAAATGTGTTGAAGAAAGCCGATAGTGCCCAGCTATCAAAAGATATAGTGCCTGGAGTCTTAAAAGCTTGAAGATAAACAAATGGCCATCTAGCTCAGGAGCAACAAAGCCCACTATGGAAGAAGCGTATGAGCTTGTGCGACCAGGTATCAGGTATCAGGCATTAAAACCCAAAAATCGTATCACTGTGTGCCCATCCTCCTGATACATTCACTGAAGACAAATGGCTGCATAAACAAACATTTGGAGAAAGTGGATGATGCCTGGCTACCAAAAGATAAAGTGTCTGGGGTCCTCAACCCAGTATGCCAAGATGTTAATGTAACCTGCAGGCATGAAACAAGGAGCCAATAGAAAGTTCTGCAGTGCCGCCCACCAATCCCAACTACATAGACACACACACACACACACACACACACACACACACACAGGAATGCACTAAAGCAGCAGCACAGGAAGGGGCGTGCATCTGAACAGGCACAAATGAAGAGGGAAGGAGTGAGTGGAACACAACCCGGCTCACCAAGCCCTGAAGACAATATTTTGTCTCAGAGCAACCGATACACAGGGCCAGCTGCATTAGGAGACACGATGACATCCCTCACGGGCACATAGTGCTAAGGAGGACAGAACTGGGGACACGTTGTCTGAGCCAACCCCAGCACACTGGGGTGAAGCACTAAGGGTGTTCAGCGGAGCAGAAGGGGAGCAAAGCAACGAAGTCCCGGAAGAATGCTCAAAGTGGACTTTGGAGCCAGGGCGTGGCACCTCAGGAGACTCGACTGAAAAACACTCATAGAAACACTCAACAGACGGACCTGCAACTGTTTTTTCTCTTTTTCTTAATTTTTGTTTTGTGTTGTTGTATTAGCTATTGTTTTATTTTTTGTCTCCTTTCTTTGGGGGAGGGAGTAATGTTTTGCCCTGCTTTGTTTTTATGTACTATTAGCTCTCTGGACAAGATAGGTGGGATGAACAATTCAGAGGAGAGATCACTGGGGCCAACTTCCAAGGCGACACAGGAGAGGGAGAAATGGGGGGGGGGGTAGAAACGGGGTACCAACAATTCCAGGGATAAGGGAACAAGTGATGTAAAAACGATAGCAAGGCGGGCGTTCGATCAAGGGTAATGTAGCTGAGAGAAATTACTAAAAACTGAGTGAAAGCTAAACATGGTAGTGGGATGGGAGGAAGGTAAAAGGAACTAGAGGAAAGAATTAAGAGGCAAAGGACATTTATAGAGGTATAAATACATATACACACATTTATATACATTGGGAGCAGACCTGAATCAATCTATCTCACGTGTCAAACTTTTAAACACTGTAGCACTATTCTGATTATAGTAACACAATGGGCCCTTTCTTTAAAAATGTAAATCACATGATGCTGTAAAGCTGGCGCGCTGTAACCAGGAGCGCCTGGCTCATTGTGAAGCCCCCAAGAGTACACCTTGTTCAGCGAAAAGCCCATCAGGTTTTACTGCAAGCTGATATCTTTATTTTCTTTTGACTCAGAACTTTTATAAACCAAACACAATTTCTTCATTTCTGGATGATTTTCTACTGCGTTCTCTCCGCCCCCCTGGTAGGCCGCTGAATCCCAGAATGCCTCGATCATACACATGAAGCACACATTCACTGAGTGACTATGAAGTGAGTGATATACATAAAGGAAAGATACATAATTAATGTATGACTTTTAACATTTTATTGTGCTTTGGTTGGAAGCTTAAAAAACAAAGTACTCTCCTATTCAACTGTTTATATGCATTTTGTTTGTGTCGGTTGAAATCCCCTCTGTATAACCTTACTCTTCTCATTTCCTTCCTGGGTTCTCTGCTACCATTCACTCATTTTCCCGACTCCTTCCTGTCTCCTGAACACACTTCCCTTTTGCTCTCAATAGGACTGAGTGTCCTGGGAAGCACTTTCTCTGGGGTGCTATTGTTCACTTTGGAGATCTGCATTTTGTTTACATAGAATTTTTGCATGTTATTTTTTTAAAAGAATTAAGAGATGACCTTAGGGAAATCCAACTTTTCTTAACTCTATTCCTTTAGGAAAAATAATAACCAGAAAATATTGTACAGATGTCACACGATTCTTACTGGAGCACCTCTTAGAAGCAGTATGTTATACTGGCAATCATTTAAGGAAGCTATCACTGCTAGACGTGGCCATGTAACTTTCTTGTTATGCCTTTATTAAGCATGTTGTTTCTCTTCATGGATTCCACTCTGTCACCTGTACAGGCACTAACCTTCATCCTGATAGGGCAGTGGTTCTCAACCTTCCTAATGCCACAACCCTTTAATACAATTCCTCATGTTGTTCAACCATAAAATTACTTTCGTTGTGACTTCATAACTGTAATTTTGCTACTGTTATGAATCAGGTGAAAGGTTCATTTGAGCCCCCAAAGGGATCACAACCCACTGGTTGAAAATCGCTGTGATAGGGACAGGACAGGAACTTCGGCCCCTTAAGGGAATAAATACTCTGCTTGCTAAGAATGAACATTCTGCCTGTTAAGGGAGTGAGCGTCCCACTTGCTAAGAGAATGAACAATGGACACTGGGATTACAAGCTTGTAAATGTCTCAACCTTGAGGTCAGGCCAAAGTGGACATCCTGAGACATTTCACCCAGAATTATGGCCTGGGAAAAGTTTGACCCCTTAGATAAAGCTTGAAATATCCCGAAACAAAACTGTAGCCTGAGATAAATTAGGAAGATATGAAGGAGATGCAAGGGAAAACCCAGCAACAAATCAGAAAGCAGCTAGACCATCTGCAGAGCTGCAATTCCCATCCCTTGGAATACGCCTTTAAAAACACAAACATTTCCTAAATTCTCTCTCAACTCCTGAGAAGGACTCACTTCATTTCCTTTGGAAGTGTCTCCCGGCGTAAAGCTTTGGTTTAATGATTTTACTAGTGGTGGTAGTGATGGTGGCGGTGGTGGTAGTGGTGGTGGTGGTGGTGGTGGTGGTAGTGGTGGTAGTGTGTGTGTGTGTGTGTATGTACTTCCTATCTAGGTTCCTTACAAAGCACATTGATGGAGTCTGACAGTTTCCTCATAGACCGTGGACCACATCACAGTGCTGAAAGTCAGACCTTTTCCCTCCCAAAGAGAGAGCACAGGTCTATGGAAACAAGTTTTCCCCAACAGTCAAATCCTCTGAGAAACCTCTTCCCCCAGATTACGCCTCTCCTTGGAAGCAGAGTGCCATCCCTAACCATTGAAAACGTTTATTACCAAGGCTGCTTCTCGACAGCGTGCACGGGGTGGCCTGGGAGGAGCAGTTCATACAGAGTGTGAAGCCAAGGCAGCTGTTCCAAGCCTGCATGTAGAAAGGCACAGAGCCACAGCTGGGAGGGGAGGTCAGGAAGACATCTGAGCACTGCAGGCATCAGGCTCCCCTTCTTTTTGTGTGCTGTCCGTTTAGCAGAAATGGAAAGTTTCATTTCAGCTGAAGAGAGGACTGCTAGGGATTACATGTGAACCTGCTTCAAAGAAAAACGGAAAGACATTCAGATTCACCCTGTGAATTATTTAAAACTAACCAAGTTGGTCCAGGGCAAAAATGAAAGCCCAGACGTTTCCTGAAACTGCCTAGTACAAAGATTTGCCCAGGGGCTGAGCCCCGGTGGCGTAGTGGTTGTGCGCGGGACTGCGGCCCACTGGGATGGAGGTTCAATTCCAGCAGTGGCGCTGGGCATCCTACTCCCACCACCGGAGAGCAGTGATGCCCCCCCCCCAAAAAAAAAAGATTTGCCCAGATAGATCCAGAGACCCTTCATTGGAAAGTTATTTTAAATATTCCATCCTATTAGTGAGTAATTAATTAGTAATTAATATTACTGTGGCTATTACAGGAAATTCCAGTGTAAAGCTTTGGGAACCCAACGTGACTCAAATGAATCCCTATGGACTAGAAACTTAGTGCACAAAAACCTGGACTTAATGGAGGAACAGATAGAACACCATAAAGTCAAAATTTTCAGAACTTCTCTTGCAGCCAGTGTCAGCCCTAGGTCTCCACAGTGTGATAACTCAGCCCATCCCACAATCTCCACCCTAAATAATAAGTAATGCCTATTACTTATAGGCATTATATATAGGCATTATATAGGCATTACTTACTATAATAAGTAATGCCTATTACTTATTATTTAGAAATCATGTCCAGCAAGAGTGTTGTCAAGAAGGCTCTCCCTGAAATATGAGGGTGGCAGGGAAGCCTCCTTCCACCTATTTCCAGTGTAGGACCCCAGGCCACTGAGTTTGTGAGTGCCTCAAGAGAAACTTGGTAGCTACAAATCCTTTGACTGATGGGGCCCAGGCTCTCCAGGTCTTTCTGGAAAAGTCATTGACGTCAAACTTGTATAGCCATAGTTTGCTGCCAGTAAGTCTATCTGCTTTTTGCTAGACACAGAAGCTACTTATTTGGTACTTTTTGGTGGCCTTTTGACTTTCTCCTAGCCCCATGTTGTTGATATAAATGGGCTGCCAACCAAGAGTTTTCCTTACCCCAACTGCCCTGCCTCTAGAAGGGCTCTTTATAGACACATGAGGTTTTCATTGCTTCTGAGTCTCCCACTGTTCTTCTGGGAAGAGATTTTTCTTGTAACTTAATGTAGGAGCTCCAATGACTTTTTTTTTTTAGTGTCTCAGCTCTTTAATACCTAGGATATCAATCTTCAAGCCTTCCATTTTGGGCAACTTCCAATTTTCCTGGGTTATTTTAGTACAATCCCACTCTTGATTATTAATGGTTGTTTGCCGCTCCAATGACTTTTACACTTGGACTTAGCATGTTGCTAATTAATAAACCTTCAGAAGGAACTTATTTCCTAATCGATTTCCATGCTTGCTTCAGCAGCCACTACCAAAAATCTTGAAACAATATGCAGATGACCTATTATTGTGTAGGCAGTCCTATGACTCTGCTCGGAGATACCCATGCTGTGCTAACTTTCTTAAGAAATGAGGGGTTTAAAGTATCCAAAGAAAGCACACAGTTGTGCTTACTTAGGATTTACTTTAGAACCAGGAGAAGGGCCCCGAACTATTAGGGCCATCAATGAGGGAATTGGGACCAACCTGAGAACACTGGCACAGGGATGACATAGGCTATCAGAAATAGGGAAGAACACAAACACAGAGGAGACTCACATAGACAAGTGGGATATACTGAGAATAAAACGCCTATCTACATCGAAAGATTTCACCAAGAGAGCAGACAGGCTGGGAAAACATCTTTAGCAATGACAAATCAGATAAAGGCCTTATAACCTGTTGTACAATACCCTGGTAACTTCCAAAAAGAATAAAACTAATTGCCCACCGAGGAGGTGGGCAAAGGACTAAACAGAAGTTTCACAGAGGCAGAAATCGGAACGGCCAATAAATCTATGAGAAAATGTTCCCGATCATTATCCATAAGACCCAGGAGAAGGGAAACTTTCGTACAATAGAATTCAAGTCGTTTGTTCGATCCCAAGTCTCAAACTCAATGGACGGCTGGGAGAGTTTTCAGGCATAGCTGGTAATTGCAGAATCCGGATCCCCACCGTTGGTACTATGAGACCCTCAGAGGAGGAGAGTTCGAGGGACTTTGAGTGGGGCAGCACCTAAAGAGGCCTATAAATCTCTCAAGCAGACCTGTAGAAAGTTCTATAACTAGGTCTGGCTGCCTTAGAAAAACCCTTTCCTTCTATGTTACAGAGAAAAACCAAGTGTGTTGTTCCAGTTTATAAAACTTGAGCCACACCTGGTAGCACATCTGTCTAGGAACCCGATTGCAGCTAGCTGGACCCACTCTCTGACGGTAGTGGCCCTTTGAGTTAAAGAGGTCCCAAAGTTGACATTTACGAGGAAGGTTAAATTTAGGGCTTCACATGTCTTATGGCCTTTGCTCTCCATCAAGGAAGTAGGTGCCTGATTCTACTTAGTTCAGCTAGAGAATCCAGATGTCGTGTAGGGAGTGTGCAACACCAGGAATCCAGCGACGCTATTGCCTGATCCCCGAGATGGGGACTCAGATGCTAATCTTGAGCAGGTTGTGAAGACACTTTGCAGTTCAGTTACACCTAGAGGATGGATAGAAGTGGGAGTCCTTTAGAAGATGCGGGTGATACATGGTTCAATGATGGCCGCAGCTCAGTCAGAGAGGGGGGACACTTGCAGGCTATGAGGGCTACTCCCAGAAGTCATTGACAGCTCCCCTGTTGCCTCTGGGTACGTTAGCCCAGTACACAGAACTCTCTGACCTTGCACAAGCCTCAGAACAAGCAGACAGAAAATAGATTCCGATTTACTCAGAAGTAAACCTTGTTTGATGACTCATGCTCCTGGGAAAATGTAGAAAGAGGCAATTGTTGTCAAGTAGGGGCTTGAAATGCACAGGCATTTATAGTGCACTTTCTAGTTCCTGTTTCAGCAACTCACCACAGGGGGCATCAAAGGGGAGGGGAAATCACAGAGAGAAGCAAAATTAGCCAACTGGTGAATAATTGTTAAAGGATATCATCTTCTTTCCCCGGGGTCCCCACCCCTTGTCTTTAGACCAGGAAAGTGAGAAACCCCTACATTCAGGAAAAGACGAGCCGTGAGCAGATCAAGCCTTGCTCGAAGCAGCAGCAGCAGCAGGGAAGTGGATTAAAGAGGAGACCGTTTGCTTTCCAGCAAGCCTTGGCTGGAAATTCCTGAACAAGCATTCCACCCCAGCCCGGAGCCCCAGCTGAACTGGCCCAACAGGTGTCCTGCATCAAAGGGTTAAGTTGAAAGGCTTTCACAGAGAGCTGGAGGAGGCGTTGGTCCTTCCCCTCGCCTTCCGCTGAAGCTGCCATTAGCCCTGGTGTTTAGAGCTTGTTGAGAACCAGAGTTGAGAGCGAAGAAAAGAGTCCCCCTAACACAAGCTTCACCCTTTGCTGGTGTGTAGTTAAAAGGGATAGAATTTTCACATTCTGTAATTGCTCTATTTGGCCCGTGTAAATTAGCAAGGGGGGGGGGGGCGGAGTTAAAAAGAAGAATGCCATTCTGTCTTCCACTAGAATGTCTGGTTGTGCCAGAGCATAAAGGGTGATAAAAGAAACTTGAAGGTATTCAATAATGTGCTTGGAGGAAAGTTAGCTGGAAGGAGGAAGCAGCGTGTTCATTGAAAAGAAAGGAAACAAGATAGAATACTGTATGAGAGATATGACTCTAAGAATTAATCCTCATTGATGATTGCAATTTGTCTTTTCTTGAAATTAACCAGGGGGAGTGGAGAAAAGTGTATTTTAACATATAGCTTCAATTGACTCATAAAAAGCCTTGAAGCGGTTCGCTCCGAAACAGAGTGCAGACCATCCATCTGGACCCTAAAGATGGCATCGGAATCTTAGGAAGTGTGAGCAGAACGAATACTCACCAAGATCTTCGGGTTTTGAGGTGGGGGTGGGGGCCATGAAACCATGCCCATGTACCGAAAATGACCTCATTCCCCACATGATTTTCACCTCCTTCACTTCTCTATATTTAGCAACTTGGGGTGAGCTATGAAAGTAGTTTATTAACGTCTTCCCTTCCACTTTTTCAGATCTCTGGCATCCGAGTAAAGCACTTGTGATCCATGTCTCTGTTCTTTAGCTTAGTAGAGACAGGCTGCATCAAGCCACACAGTCTAGTTTCATTTCCTGACTTAGCTCTTGCCCCTTCTTCAGCCCTTTATTTTTGATACTACTGCTATGAATTATTGGCCTGGGATATTGAATATTGATATTGATATTGAAGTCTGTGTCTTCCAGGCTTCAGCCATGCCACATAAAGGTGATGATTATGTGTGAACTTCAGTCAATTCCTTAGTGAAGCATGCATCGGGCTAATGCAATAGACCTTTGCTTGAGCCAATCCAAGAGTGCTCTGTGATACTAAAAGTCATTCCATCATCCCTGTTGAACCCCTTGACAAAACAGCCAGCATTTTTTATGCGGAGAGCTCTCCTCCCTGCAGAGAAATTGCCTGTGTTATTTATCTGTCCAGTTTTGTCTCCTCAGGCTGCCATGACTCTGGCAGTGCATTAAGAACATGGCTTAATTAAACACGGCTTAATTAAAGTTAAAACTGACAGAAGGCAACATCTTTTTTCAGCTTCTGCAAAGAAACTGGTCCGCTGTTTGATGATTAATTGTCCCCAGCAGGCAGAGAGTTAAAGAATAACATCAGACAGAGAGGAGACTTGCAGGGCCACAACACCTCCTTGCAGCAGGAAGAAGCCAGATCAGTCACCATTTCTTTCCCCAAAGCATTCAGAGTCTCGCTCTCTTCCGTGGTGAATGACAGGAACAGGACAGGGGCTTTGGCCTGCTAAGAAAACGAACAGTCTGCTTGCTAAGAAGGAGCATTCTATCTGTTAAGGGAGTGAGCATCCCACCTGCTGGGAGAACGAACGAGGGACCCTAGAATAACACGTCTGTAAATACCTCAACCTCGAGGCCAAGTGAAGTTAGACATTCTGACACATCTCACCCAGAGTTACGGCCTGGGAAAAGTGTGACACCTCCACACCAGATGTATAGCCTGAGATAAAGCTTGAAACCTCCTGACACAGAGCGGTGTAGAGCCCGAGGTAAAGGATAAAGAAATATGGAGGATACCCCAGGACAAACTTATCACTAATTAGAAAAGAACTGGACCATTTGCACAGCTGCAACCCCCATCCCTTTGAATATGCCTTTAAAAACAAGAACGTGTCCCTGCTGGATGGCTGCTTGTTTCATTTCAAGCCTTTAAGACCCAAGACGCTGTATCTTTTGATACCTGGGGAGTCTCTGCTTTCTTCACCACATTTGCTTGTGCACCCATTTTGTCAGAAAGGTGAGTATCAAAGAATGCCAGGTTATTAGAACAAAGTTTTCTTGGGTTAAGGGAGGCCTTGAGTAGAAGTCCAGAGTCCACCTGTTATCTCAGTACTTAACATATAAATATATGTAGGTTGGCAAATAAGCCCACGTGGAAAAAAACATACCAGCCGGTGTGATCATGAGGTATTGATGGGATCAGGTATCAAAATACCCCAAACAAACAATTATTTTGATGTGAATGAGGGGGTTTGGAGTGGAGACCCAAAGCCCATCTGTACACAATTGGCTATCCCCCCCAGAGAAGGGTGATAAGGAAGGGATAGTTCAACCAAGGTGCAGTATAGCACAGACTAACTGCACATCATTCCTCTCATTCCTGAATGTTCCCTCACCCTCACTATGATGACCCTGTTCCACCTTACAAATCTGGCTAGACTAGAGAACTCCCATTGATACAGATCAGAACTCTCGACACATGGAATTCAGCACAGATAAACCCCCTCAGGAACAGAAGTGGGAGTAGCGATATCGTGAGGGTAGGGTGATGGTTGGGGAGGGGGAAGGAGGAGAAAGGGGGAAACCACCTCAAGGATGGATATATAACACCCCCACACACAACCAAAGAGGATGAATAACAGAAATGTGGGAGCCAGTGGACAGTGTAAGATAAGAACTAATGATAGCAATATATAATTGATCAAGGATTCACAAGGCTAGGAGGGTTGGGGAGGAAGGGTGGGAAAGAGAGGTTTATACCAAGGGTTCAAATAGAAAATGTTTTGGAAATGATGATGGAGACATATGTACAATTATACTCGATATAATTGATGCCTGGAACAGTGTGAGAGCAGTAAGAATGCCAAATAAAATGATTAAATTAAAGAAAGAAAGAAAGAAAGAAAAAGTTTTCTCTAGGCAAGGTCCTCTCTCAACTCGAGAGGGGAACCTGCTTCATTCCCTTGTGCAGAGTTTTGATGCTTAAATGCCTTTTGGGCTGAAACTCTTGGCTGCAAAGATAGGCCTGTGAGTGTGTGAGTGAAGCTTATCTCAGGCTCCTTACGACTTGACAGGGACGGAGAGAGGCCTGGGCTAAGGGAATGAGCTGCCAAACAGGTTAGGAACAAAGCGCTCTGTGAGAACCTGCGTGGCACCTTAACCTTGAAGTCAGGCCCTAGTGAAAATCCTGACATACGGCTGGCCTCGGAGACATTCTGAAACAGTCTGAGCTGTGCCGAGCCAGAGCAGCAGCTCAGATAAAAACGGATGGGAACTACACATGAGAGTCTAGGATGGACAGTAACGAGGAAATTGCTCGACCATCTGCAGAGAGGCAACCCCCTCCCATTGGAAAGGGACGGAGAAAAAGCATACATGTTCCCCTCGAGCAGTAGTTCTCAATCTTCCCAATGCCAGAACCCTTGCATACAGGCCTTCGTGTGCTGGTGAGCTGCCAACCATAAAATTATTTCCATTGCTATTTCATAACTGTAATTCTGTTACTGTGATGAATTCGGCGACCCCTGTGAAGGGGCCATTCGATCCCCAAAGGTGTTGCGACCCACAGATTGAGAACCGCTGCCCCTATACAATGTTCCTTCCTAACTCGAGAGGCCCACTTTGCTCCCAGAGGGAACTGTACCATCTATACTTATGGTCCTTCTCCACTTGGGAGAGGGACTGCTTCGTCTCTTTTGAAGTGTTTCTATACTCTAATCAAACCGTGGTTTAACTCTGTTGCTGGGTGCCTGTGTGTGAGAGCACGACTTGTTTCTGGGCCCTAACAAACCCTCTTAGGATTGGAGCTTGCTAGTTCCCCCATGGAGGAAAGGTGGACCTGCCTCTCCTCTGCAGGACATCATGCTCCCGGTCCCCTCTTCCTTCCTTCTTTCCAGCCCCTTCTCTCTTTCCTTCCTCCCTCTTTCCAATGTCTCTGTATTTTCCACTCAAGTGACTTTAAAATACACCTTTTGTTGCTCAAACCCAGGTTTTTTAGCTCCTTTGGTAGGCTAGCTTTGGGGCATTTTACTCTCACGAAATAGTCGCCCAGTGATGGAGTGACATAAGGAGTCGCTTGACTGAGTCATATTTTATGACTCATGGTTTCCATGGAGGTAATTTTTTTTTGCAATGAGCCTGCCTGACTTTAGAGACTCATTTGAGTTTATCAGCAAGTATGTAATAAAGTTTTTTTTAAATAGGTCAATAAGAGGATATATATATATATGTGTGTGTGTGTGTGTGTGTGTGTGTGTATGTGTGTGTGTGTGTGTGTGTGTGTATTCTAGAATTACAAAATCGGAAAGAGAGGGGAGCCCTAAAAGATACTCCTATAGTCATCAGGAAATAGTGTTGAATTTTCTATTGTGGATTGCCTTAAGAACATGGTGTAGCTTGGAACCATATTGAGCCCTGCTATTTGTCAGCAACCTATGCCTTTCTGCTATTGGAAATGACGTTTTGAAAGACAAAATTCAAAACTGTTGGATGAATTAGCTGCCACTGTGTTGGCTCAAATTCATGGTGGCCTCATCAGTGTCAGAATTAAGGTGACCAGATGTCGTGCTTTTTAACATTTGTCCCACATCCCGCGGCATTTTAAAATTAAAATAAATACATTAAAATACTATTTTTGCATTCTATGAACATTTTTGTTGCTCCACATAGACCAAATTCTTAATCAAGAACACCCCGGCCCACCCCCCTGGTCAATGGTGTCCCGCTTAAAATCTGGTCACTTAATGACGTTTTCAGTGGTTGATTTGGCAAATCCACCCTGAGCTGTTTGAGAAGAGACACCCGTCGATTTCCTTCGCCAACACTCTTCCAAGCCTGTCTTCTAGGTGGAATTGAACTACTGACCTTTTGGTTAGCAACCACGTATGTAAATCATATGTATCACCCAGGGACTTCTCAAAACAACATTGGATATTTTTCTTCAAAAGACCTCTCACTAAATGCATATGGTAAAGTCACCCTTGCTGCTCTTACTATGGTATGAGACTGACAAGGAAAGTTCTTGAAGGAGTTTAGGCTATTCCTTTGATGGAACCAACCCTCAGATGTCGGTGTAGCTGAGTGTGAGCACAATTAGAAATGTTGGTGACATGTGAGAGGAATGACAGGGCCCACAAGAGCAAAGTTTCTGAAGGAGAAAAGGGGAGAGGAAAGAACTGTGAAAGGATTCCACCACCTTGGCCATTAGGTCTGTTCTAAACTTTTCATAGGAAAGAGGGAACTTCATTAATTGCTTAATCTTTCATACTTGTGAATACATGAGTACTCTGTGCTATGGTCTAGTTCCTGCTAAAATTTAAAAGAAGGAAGATACCTTAAGGAAAATATGCAAAGCAGTCTCTACTCCTGTTCAAGTAAACAAGCTTGCATATATAGAATGGATGACCATCAATTTATCAAATGACACAGATATGAGGTGGACAGGGTGTGTAGGCAGGATGGTGAGTGTAGGTCAGCTCCTCATAGCCCATCGGTAGAGAAGATCTCTTGTTTCATCTGTGTCTTCTTCAAAAGAAGCACCTTCTGAACTTGTCTCCTTTGACCCTGAGATGGATGCTTCAGCATGTCATCACCTGTCACAGAATCCTGTCCTCTCTCTTCTGTGGAGGCCAGACTGGCTTGTCCTCAGCACAGAGCACAGAAGCACTAAGAGAGGCCTGCTGAATCCTTGCGTGCCAGTAAAAAACCCACCTCCTCCTGGCAGTCAGGGTCCACATAGTTACATTCTATAGGAACTCCTTTCCTCACCTCTCAGTCTACAGGCGAGAACTGCCCCAAGTGTGCCAGTGGTATGTATCACTAAGTGCAGTCGACCCCCTACTTGGTTCCCTGGTGGAAACACTGCCTAATTGAATACCAAGATCTCTGATCGAACAAGTCTGAATTTAAGGAATGCAGAAGACTTCCTTTCTCCTCTTTCCCCCCTTCTTATTCTTCCCCACGCTCTCCCCTTCTCTTCTGCCGTTCTCTCCATCTTCACTCCTACCTATCCTTCCTTCCTTCCAACATATTCATGACTTTACCAGCTTTTACATGTACAATTTTACGACTATGGTGCTTAATCTGTGTAAATACTATTTCAGTCAAGAGACAGAGCATTACTAGCCACCCAGAAAGTTCTTTTAACCAGTGTTGGAGACCTATGGAGAGGAAAAAACATCTTTCCAGACCATTTCTTTTCTTTCAAGTGACTCGTATCTAGATGGAGCAATAAGCATACATATTTTCCCTCACATTTTCTGGTCCAAAAGTTTTATGTGGAGATTCTGGCTTTTGAAGTCTAATAGAGGGGAGTGTGTATAACTTAGAAAGCAAGAAGGAGAATTGCCGCTTCTTTTCCCCTGGTTTGCCTCTTCTCATTTTTCTTATGGCTGTATCTCTGCGCTTCATCTCCATCTTCCCTCCTCTCATTCCCATTGTCCTCCATCATCATCTTCCTCCTGCCGCCTCTCTCGCTTCTTCTGACTCCATCTCTCAATGTTGTCTTCATGTTTCTTTTCTTTTCTATCTCAACATCCTTTCTTTATTTCTCTCTTATTCCATCTCCCGTTCTCCCTTATCCATCCATTATTCTATCTCCAATCCTATATCTCCCTCACCATATTCCTATATCTCCTTCCTGTCATCTGACCTTCTTGCATCCACCTGTCCCTCTTCCCATCTCTACCTCTCCCTCCAAGATCATCCCTCTCCTGTCTCTACCCCGCCCTCCTCTCATATCCATCTATACCTCATCCTGTTTCCATCACTCCCTCTCCCCATCTCCCTCAATCTTTCTCATCTTGCCTTCATCTCTTCTCTTTTTCTCCTTCTGAGACAACTGAAAATAACTGCCGAAGTGTGCTAGGAAGATGAGAGTTAGAAGAAGGTATACCAAAGATAGAATTAAGAAATGTAAAAGAGGGCTGAGCCCCGGTGGCATAGTGATTGTGTGCGGGACTGCGGCCCAATGGGATGGAGGTTCAATTCCAGCAGCGGCTCCACAGGAGCAAAGGCTGGGCCTCCTACTCCCACCACCAGAGGGCAGTGAGGCCCCCCCCCCCAAAAAAAAAAAGAAACGTGAAAGAAAAGGAGGGGGGGAAACATCAAAACTAAGCAGCTGGTAGGAGAAAAAAAAGCACTATTTAAACAGCAGAGAGAGGCAACCCACTACTACAGGTTTGGGGTGTCAGATAGAAAACATACTTTTTGAGATTCTTTAGACAAATGAATTCATTTCTCTGACTATTCAATTTTCACATCCATGAAGTGAGGTGTAATTAAAATCTATATTGATGGTGGGTGTGAGGATCAGAGCTGACTTAAGAGAAGTGCATTGACATGTGGAGTAGTTAGATGATTTTATGTCAACTTGAAGAGGTATGAAATTGTAGGAATGGAATCCAACCTGTCAGTCAAGTCACAGTCTGAGAATATCTCCTTGGGGATTTGGCCTTCTCAGAGTCTCTTTCTCTGAATGTCTGCATTCCCACCTGCTGGAACACTCTCACTGACCCTGGAAGTTGTCAGCACCCTGCCATGTCCTCCCCAACCTTGGATCCACGAGACTCTGCACCCACTAGTCTGTGATCTACCTGGTTCCCAGGTCACTATTCGGTGTCAAGCTACATGAGTCTCAAGAGAGATTTACGGACTAGCATTGGATCTAGAGACTTCAGTTGAACGGGGCTGGATGCCTTCTGCATATGTCATTGCTTCTTGATAAAAAACTCATATATGTATCACTGGATTTTGTTTCTCTCAACAACCTGGCCTAACAAAATGTACGTTGTGTTCATGAAATGGTGGCCCCTGTTCACTGAGGCCAGCAGCAGCTACGAGGAGGCCGTGTAGAGTTTGAAAATTCCCATAGGAATCAAATCATGATATAATGTCCTTTTACTGCCAGTCCCTACTTCAGAGAGGTTCTGAAATTGAAAACACAGAGAGAATATACATAACCTATCTCCTGCACATTGAGATTTTCAGATAAAGAGAACTAAATGTGATTATTATCATTATCTTTCTATGTAATGGGTCAGCACTCTTCATCATTATGACTAAGGCAATGCACGAAAAATGTGCTGAGCTAACTTTTGATCTTAATGTAATAGGACTTCCTGTTATGACAAAAGGGCATATATTACGGTGGTGTTGTGACAGTGCTAATGCTGCTTCAGAAATAAATGATGAATACGAAAGTAACTTTCCAGTGGCAGTGTATTCAACAAGGATTGCTCAATAAACATTAACAGAGTGCATAATGGATGCCAAACTCTCTGACAGGCTCTCTATTCTATTCTCAACCTTTGACATCTAAGATTCCTCTCCAAAAATGCAGATGAAAACTGCCCTAGGAACTGAAATTCATTTCTATCCATATCTCATTTTCTCTCTCTTTCTATATGAGATTTTTCTATAATAACTCTTTTTCATATGAAAAATACATTTCTCAAATAACTTATTTCCCATTTTAATACCTTTGTTGAGGTGTAACCCAATCCCACTTCCATTGAGTCCATTTTGACTCTTATTGACCCTATAGGACAAAATATAACTGCCGCTTTGAGTTGCCAAGACTGTAGATCTTTATGAGGACAGTCTCATCTCTTTAGTTGACCTCTAAAAGAATCCATGTACTTAAAGTGTACACTTTGAGAAGTGTCTTAGTCAGAATTCACAAAAGAAACTAAAACACACACATAGACTTTTATTTAAAGGAAAGATGATTCACAAGATTATGGAAAACTGGCAATTCCAAAGTCCATAGACCAGGCAGCAGGAAGAGTCAAGAGTAGACAAAAGGAGACAGAGAGAGAGATTAAGTTCTACCAAAATATCTATTCATACTCTGAAGGCAGAACACACACTGAGGAAACTTCTAGTTAACCACCTGATCAATTATATTACATTACATTTCATCGTGAAACAGTAGCTAGTCTTAGTATCTGGTCAAATTCCTGAGAACCATAACCTACTCAAAGTCACACACACACACACAAATTAACCATTAAGTTTCATTATCTACGTACATCCGTGGAACCATAGTCACAATCAGCAAATTGATAATCACCTTCAAAATTTTTCTATTGAATGTTATCTCTTCCTCCAATCCCTCACCTCCAGGCAATTATCATCTTCCTACCACTTTCCATTATTAAGATTAGTTTGTAGTTTTGAGAATTTTATGTAAATGAAATAGCATAATATAAACTAGTTGTTGTTCTATCTTCTTTCACTTGGCATAATTATTTGGTGATTCAATCTTGTTCAGTGTATCAGTGGTTCACTATTTTATTACATTTACATATTTATCAACTTATCCTCTACTATATTGGTGGACATTTGAGATACCTCCAGAGTTTAGCAATTGCAAATAAAGCTGTGGTGAACACTTGTTCATGATTCTTTTTTAAAAAATCATTTTACTGGGGGCTCATACAACTCTTATCACAATCCATATATTCTTCCATTGTATCAAGCACATTTGTACATTTGTTGCCATCATCATTCTCAAAACATTTTCTTTCTACTTGAGTTTTTGATGTCAACTTCCATTTTTTTCCCCTCCTTCCCTCCCTTTCCACCCTTGCTCTCTCCCTCATGGATCCTTGATAATTTATAAAATATGATTACTTTTTCCATGTCTTACACTGACCGATGTCTCCCTTGATCCTCTTTTCTGTTGTCCATCCCCCTGGGAGGGGGTTATATGTAGATCATTGTGACTGATCCCTCCTCTCTCTCTGCACTTTACCCTTACCCTCCTGGTATAGCTGCTCTCCATATTGGTCCTGAGGAGTTATCCGTCCTGGATTTCCTGTGTTTCCAGTTCTTAGCTGTACCCGTGTACATGCTTTGGTCTAGCTGGATTTGTAAGGTAGAATTGAAGTCACGATACTGGGCAGAAGGAAGCATTAAAGAACTAGAAGAGTGTTGTGTGTTTCCCTGCACCCTGACTGACTTGTCTTCTCCCTATGACCCTTCTTTAAGGGGATGACCAGTTGTCTACAGATGGGGTTTGGGTCTCCACTCTGCACTCCCTCTCTTCACAATGATATGAGTTTTTTGTTCTTTGATGCCTTATATCTGATCCTATCAATACCTTGTGATCCCACAGGCTGGTGTGCTTCTTTCATGTGGGTCTCATTTATAGATGTTATATATTTTGATGCCAGGTACCATCAACTTTCTTCATCACATTTACTTATGTACCTGCTTTGTCCTTCAGCGATTGTGCTGGGAAGGTGAGCATCATGAATGTCAGTTTAATAGAATAAAATGTTCTTGTACTGAGGGAGCATTTGAGTGGAGGCCCATGTCCATCTGTTACCTTAATACTAAGCCTATAAATATATGCACATAACTCTATTTCCCTATCACATATAAATATATTTACATGTGTAGATGCCTGTATTTAAACCTCTATAAATGCCTTTTGCCTCCTAGTTCTTTCCACTATTTCCTTTTACTTTCCTCTTGTACCACTATCGTGTTAGTCTTCTTTTGGGTTTCAATAATTCCTTTCAATTATATTGCCCTTGATCAAGCCCTACCGGGCCTTCTACACCCACCTCATCATTGACTTTGGATCACTTGTTGTTTCCTTGTCCCTGGGTTTGTTAACACCCAGTTCCTTTCACCCGCCTCCCGCTTCCCCATGCCCCCCAGGATCCATCAGTCCTATTGCTTTCTCCTCCAGATAGTTGATCCCATCTGTCTTAGCTAAATGGACATGCAGAGTAATAAGCACAAAAACAAGGTTGAGCAAAACAAAGCAGCAAAAGAAAACAAAATAACAACAAACAAACAAAAAAAGAAAAGCCTATAAATAATTCAAGGTCTGTTTGATGACCTTGAGTCTTATGGGGTGCCACACCCTGGCCCCACAGTATTTCCCCAGGGATTTCATTGCTTTGCTCCCCTTGTTGTTCTGTTGCACACCCAGTGTGGTGGGGTGAGATTAAGCACAACCAGTGTGGTGGGGTGAGATTAAGCACAACTTCCACACTCTCTTCTGTGTTGCCCTCCATCACATTATGGGTCCTGTCTAGTGATGGGGCTACCCCTATGATCCTCTCTGTGCATAGGCCGCTATGAACAGGAATATCATCCTCGGGGCTTGGTGAGTCAGGATGTGCTCCACTCTCTCTTCCTCCCCCTGAGTTTGCTCCCGTGTGCTCTGGTCAGGGGTGTCCCTCTCCCTGCGCTGCAATTTCTGTACTGTCCTCTGAAGTGAGTTCTTCTTGGAAGTGGGGGAGGATGCACAAGTCTTTTGGATAGGCAGATTATTTCATTTCTCCTGGGTAAATTCCTAAGAGTGAAATGACTAGGTCTATGGTAGATGGATAATTAACTTTATAAGAAATTGCCGGTGAAGTCTCTCAAGCAGCTTCCCTACGGGCATGTATGTGAACCTGAAACTTCTTATAACTTTCATAAAACTCTTCTGGATCACAAACCAGGCTTCAGCATGATTTCTTTCTAGCCTGGAGCCAAAGACTAAGGTATATATCGCCTCTCAAAAAAAAAAAAAAAAGAAAGAAAGAAAGAAAGAAATTGCCAAACAGTTCCCCAAATGACTGTCCCATTCATTTTTTAAACCATTCTATTGAGAGACTAGAAGTATCTGGTTGTGGATTTAATTTGCATTTCCCCAGTGGCTAAAGTGTTATCTCAATATGTTATTAGTTACCTTGTACTGCTATAAGAAAAATATCACAAGTAGATGGCTTTAACAGAAACTTATTTTCTCATAGTTAAGGAAACGAGTTCTCTCTCTCTCTCTCTCTCTCTCTCTCTCTCCCTCCCTCCCTCCCTCTCATTTTCTCTTCCTCCCTCTCTCCTTCTCGCTCTTTGTTGGCTTTGGGAAAGGGTCAACACTTTGTCACTTCAACTTCTGCTTTCTTATTCCTTGAAGACTTCTGGTGTCCTAATGTCTGTTTTACACGATTTCTGCTCTACCCACTTGTTTGAGCTCTGTAATATCTCAAAAGTGATTCTCATGATTTAGAATCCTGCCTTATTAAAATAACAAAGATGACCTGTTCCCACCACCTCCCTTTTTTTTTTAACCAGTAGGCAAAATTTCAAACTATAGTATTTGGTAAGGTGACTGTGTAAATCTTTTCCTATTTGAAAAAAAAAATCAATGTCTTAAATTTCTTATCATGAATTTTCTATATATTCTAGATAAAAGTATTTCATCAAAGGTATGATTTGCAAATAGCTTTCCCAAGCTATGACATGTCTTTTCATTTTCTTAACTGTCTTTCTAAGAGCAGATATTTTAAATTTTCATTAAACATTGTGAATGGATCTACATTGAATCTATATATTTATTTGGGACCAGTTCTCTCTTAACAGTATTGGTTCTTCTGATTAACTAACATGACATTTAGTTCCATTTATTTGAGGTTTCTTTAATTTCTTTCAGCAGCATTTTATGATTTTTACTGATTGATCCTGCCCCCAAAATATTTCAAGACCAAAAGCAAAAATTCAATTATCCTTTTGTATTTTGAATTTAGACTTCCAATTACTCTTTGCTCATAATAAATAGAAACAGCTGTTTTCGAACACTGATTTTTTTTTTTTTTTTTTTTTAGTATCCTGAAATCACTTGATAGTTTCAGGTGATTTTTTTTTTTTTTTACTTTGTTAGGTTTCTAATGTTAGGGCAACGTTGTCCGTGAATGAAGTCGGTTTCACTTTTCCTTGTATGCTTTTTATTTCTTTGCTTTCCTTGCCTTGTAACTGGCTAGACTCTGTCTGAGTACAGTGTTGAGAGTGGTCATTTTTGTCCTGTTGTTGATGCTAGGAAAAAATAACTCTGTTCTCCATCACTAAGTTGGTGAAACTTACAGATTTTTCATAGGTGACTTACATTATTCCTACAAGGGTCTTTCTGTCCCAGCTATTATACCCGGAAGGGATGCCAAATGCTCCTAATGAACAAATCTACTTCCTTTCTTTCTTGTCGTGGTTGATAGGGTGAATAAGAGGCGTTGGTGCCACAAAGGTTTGGGGGCCAGATGCTAAACAGGAAGTTGGGTGTTTAACCCGCCTCGCAACCCTGTGGAGGAAACCAGACGCAATCCAAACTCGCTACCAATGACTGACAGTGACGCCCTGTGTGTGTCTGAGACCATAACCATCTACTAGACTAGAAAAGCCCAGTCTTTCTGACGGCTTTGAAGTGCCAACTATGCGGGTCCACAGTCCAAAGCGTAACCTCCCCACCGGCAGGACACCTCTCTGGAAGAAAAGGCCTGACCATCCGTGCGCATCCGCAGGCTCCAGCCAAGGAAGCGATGGAGTGGCTTCCAGTCCGGCCTGACTCACTGGCAGCTGGCGACAACAAACAGAGTAAATCAGGGGGTTATTTTTGAAAGCTGAATATTTCCCGTCGTGGATATCTCCTGGTGTAAATGCTTTTAGAATCCGTGTGCCGGGAAGTGTATTTTTGAAAAAAAAAAATCCTAGCTATAGAATTCCAGAATAGCAGTGTTAGTCTCTCAGTGCCTTCATGAATGTCTTCATGCTGACTCTGTTTCTGGTACTCTGTCGGCCAGCATCCCCTGTGTTTCCCTGCCCCTGCCTTTTAAGGTTTTCTCCCTGCCAGTGTTGTGAGCAATTTGACAATCCCAGGTTTTGTTCTGGTTCTAGTTACTGTGGGTTTGTAAAATAGCATTAATTTGTGTATTTATAGATTACGTCAAATTTGAAAAATGTTTCTGAGTTCTTTCCTTCAAAGATTTTTTTTCTCCCCCCCCCCCTCCAATAGAAATGGTTAATCTGCTTGACTACGAACCAAAAGGTTAGTGGTTGGAGTACACGCAGAAGTGCCTTAACGGAAAGGCCTAATGATGCACTAAGAAAATAAAATTAGCCACTGGAACCCACTCTATTTAGAGACATGGAGTTTCCATTAATAAAATCCACCTGAGGACAACGTGTGTGTGTGTGTGTGTGTGTGTGTGTGTGTTGTTGTTGTTGTTCTAGTAACTAGAATTTAGGTCCTTGGAAATTTGTGATCGTAGTGCTCAGTGTAGGCTGATTCTTATCCACTTTGATGCACGTTTTTCCGGGAGACTAACTCGCTTCATTCTGTTTTACATAGGGTCACTATGAGTTGAAACCAAGTGGGTGGCCTCTATGAACCTCAACAACTCCCCCCTGCCCCACGAACAAGAAGGCTTTCTGATCGGCTTGGTGTCTATCTCCAATTCTGTGTGACTCCCAGGCACTCTTTCCCATTAATGACTTCAGATGTTTCTTTCCTCAGCCTCAAGTAACTCTTTATGATGAGCAGGCTGATCAGTCTTTAACTGGTTCTCTCTCTGGCTGCCTCCTTTTCTCTGATGCATGTCCTATGAACATCAGTTGCCTTGGGTTTCCTGTCTCCTCAGCTCAGAGTGTCCTCAGAATCCCATTTGGACTCCTCCCCGTTCCACCGCTGACCATGTTCTCAAGATAGTAGCCTCAGGTGATCACAGGGTTCACCTCATTAGTTTCTTATCTCTCAGGGATGACTTTCTTTTCCTACCTGATATCCAAGGTCTTAAAATCTGCTAATATGTTTTCCTATTTTTCTTAGTTTATTCAAGCAAGAAGTTGAATCAGACCCCTTGTCTCATAGCATTTCTTTCAAGGTACCGCTGAAGGTACTCAAACCACCAACCTTACAGTTAGCAGCTGAGTGTGTTAACCATTTACACCCTCCCTCCTATTCCCAAACACTTCACTTTGGGCACCCATAAACTCATCTGTATAATCAGCATACCACATCAACATGCCAGGAAATGGGCACTGTTATAGTACCCATCAAATCCTCAGGTCCCCTTTTAGTTTACCAATTACCCCAATACTGTCTTTCATAGTCAAAGAACTCAACCCAGGATCACTCTTTGGCAATTATGATATTGATGCTTTGGAGGGCAGTTATTTTATATCACGGTCCTCAATTTGTTTAGGGTTCTGAGTTTGTCAAATAGTTTATTATGATGCATATTATGTGTTTTTTGGTAGAACATTAAAGAGTAACACTAAGGTGTCATTGCCATCTAACAATGAACATGAACTTTTAATCTTCTCATTACCAGTTGCCAGAGTCTACTTAGAATCATGTGGACTCCATGTGTGTCAGAGTAGATATGTATGCTATAGCGTTTTCAATGATTCATTTTTCTGAAGTTGATCATCAGACCTTTCATCCGAGGAGTCCTTGGGTGGCTTCAAACCACCAACCCCCGGTTAACAGTTATACTTCACCTGCACCAAGTCATTTGGTTAAGGACTTCCAATTTTTACCCTTGTATGGGTATTCTTTTTTTAAATTGTAAAAGATACATATTTTGTGGAGTGATGTTTCATAACTATGTGATTATTCCATTCCTCATTACACTTGCATATGCCAAGTTAGCATGCTCTAATATTTCTTGGCTGATTGAAGCATTACTATGATATGTGGCATTTTCATGTATTATACATAATTCATATTAAAGTAAAGTGAAGATTTCTTGTATTTCCTCTTACATTTGTTTAATTTTCTGTTTACTTATATCTCCAAGAATTTGTGGTCTTCTCTTTTATTCAAGTGGTTATAATTCTTTGCTTTCACTATTTATTTTGATATTTCAGATACAAGCAGTAAACACCCCTTTAAATTAGTTCTCATTTTTTCCATTTTTCTATAATTCTATATACATTTTCTTACATTTGGACACAAAATGTTCTAGGCTTATCTTGTATTTTTCTTAACCCAGCCCTAAGGTCAATTAGTTCTCTAAGAAATGCTGGTTCAAGGACATGTGGGGGCATAAGCAAGAGTGGTGAAGATAGCTGATGGTACCCAGCTATTATTATATCATTATTATATTATTATATCAAAAATATCATTATATCAAATATCATTATATTATTATATCAAAAGATATAATATCTGAGGACTTAAAAGCTTGAGGGTGAACACACAGTCATATGGCCCAGGAACAACAAAACCCACCATAGAAGAAACACACCAGCCTGTGCAACCATGAGATGTGGAAAGAACCAGATATCAGGCATCAAAGAACAAAAATCATATCATTATGTGCCCACCCTCCCGACATGATCACTGAAGACAAAAGAGAGTAGAGGCAGACAGAGCGGAGGAGATCAATGGTGTCCAGCTACCAAATGATAAAGTATCTGGGATCTTAAAGACTTGAAGGTGAACAAATGGCCATCAAGCCCAGAAGCAGCAAAGCCCACATGGAAGAAGCACACTAGCCTGTGTGATCATGAGGAGTTGAAGGAAGCAGATATCAAGCATCAAAGAACAAGAGTCACATCACTATCAATGAGGGGCATACCAGGGTGGGAACCCAAGACCCATGTGTGGACAATTGGACACCCTCTTATGGTAAAATAAACAGACGTCCTCCTTTTTAACAATTTAACAATGTTTTGCAGTGTTTTGAAATAAAAGATATTACAACACCAAAAATAAAAATAAAAAAGAAATGCTGGCTCTTTTTAATAGAGAAGAGTACTTAGAAAACAAAATGAATTGCTATGTGAACTCATTGCTGCTGGGCTGTTTTTTAAAACATTTATTAGTGACAAAAGTTATTGGGAGAGAGAGGAAGGGGGAAGAAATAGGTAACTGATATCAGGGGCTCAAGTGGGAAGAGAATTCTTTGAAAATGATGATGGTGGCATAAGTGCAAATGTGCTCGACACACTGGATAAATATGGATTGTGATAAGATATGTAAGGATCCCCAATAAAAGTATTCTTTTTAATTTATAACATGAACATGAATTATTTTCATGGTGAAATATATTACAAAACACACCCATGTCATTTTTTTCTTCCTCAAATAAAAACATCTTCTTCAAAAGTTTCATTTAGTCCAGTGGAAGTTAACATAATTTTTTTCTGTATTCACTCAGCCCTAGTAAACTGTTCATCAGTTAAGGACTATAAAATCTGTTCTTAATTGATTTACCAATCCTTTTATTTTTCTATTTTTCTCTGCTCCCAGTCTGATTCAAAGCTACTCACCTGCCTCCCATTGACACTGGGGACTTGGTTGAATCATTTTCTTTCGAGTTTTAACATACTGTTATTTAATGGTTGAATCATTTTCTTTCGAGTTTTAACATACTGTTATTTAATACATAAAGAATAATAAAAACTCCTTACCATTGAGTCAATGTGAACCCATAGCAAACCCTGTTAGAGCAAACCAGCCACTAGCACTCATGGGGGGTGTCCACAGGTGCAACTGTACAGTTATAATATATCAAGATTCATAGCAAAGTCCTGAAGATAGGAGAGAGAATAGAATAAAGGAGGCAGATACATGCCATGGTAGGATGCTCTCCTCTGCCCCTCTTGGTGGTCCACATGAAAGCGAGAGAAGAGAGCGTCTTTACTGTTTGGGGGCTTTTATAGGTAGCCGTAAGTCTTGCCTATTCAGTAGTTACACATGTCACGAGGTGTGTGGTAGCCACACACCTGAGTTCACAGGTGAGGAAACCTATTACCTGCATTGAGAGACGGCATGAGGGGGGATGGGCGCCGGTGGGAGAGGATAACAGGAATGTCTACTTCTGCAGTGAGATGGAATCAACCATGTGCTCAGTATAGCTGTTAGGAGAGAATTTGTGGAAATATATTTAATGCAGGAAAGTGTACTTGTATTTTATCTTTAACTTACCAAAGTAGTAGCTTCCCTACCATGGACTATGTGGCAGTCTTGTGCTTATGTTAATTTTATGATTGAAATGTAGGGGTGGAATCTACCGTTTATCTGGAGGTAGTCATTGAGTAGACAATGAGGCCTCTATGTGGGCATGGCTTTCCCCTGAGACTTCTGGGAAATCTCGCGATATTTCCTTGTGAAGAGGAGAAGCTATCTTCCCCAGTTGTTGGGAGTTAGTCTCAGAGACAATTAATCACGGACAAGACAAGATGGCAGCGTCTGAGGAATGAGAGAAGCCACACAGCTTTGCCCTGATGGAGCCAGACCTCTGAAGCTGGAGAGGCCATGTGGAGACAAACTGCCAGTAATGAGTTACTTCTGCCACCACCGGATGCTGTTGATGGACCTTGAGCCCCGGAAGCGAGGAAGCATGGGGAGACCCCTGCCAGTGCCACTGACCTGTGACTTTGTGAGTCGGAAGGAGACATTATAGACTGGTGTCGGGCATATGGGTGAATATCGGACTTGTGACTTTGAACTAGACTGGGTTGAGATGCTTTCTCAGTGTTCCATTCCTTTTGTATATGAACCCTTTCCTTATATCCACATGCGTGTCTATGCAATTTGTTTCTCTAGTCTACCCGGACTAACACAGACTACTAGCTTTCTAGATTTCTTCTGTTATAAGTTAGGGGATATAACCCTAGTCCTATTTCCCTCAGTGTGACTTTCCCACAGATCCCTCAGTGGGTTTCCGAGGCTCCTTTCTAGTCTTTGTCCTGGGAAACTGCTGCTCTGCTGGTCATTTTGAACTGTCAACCGTGCGGATTGCAGCCCAAGGCTTAATCACTACGCCACCAGGGCTCCTTTATAAAATACTATAGAATAAATTTAAGTTATAATTAATAAAACAGGCTGGTGATTTGTGAACATACCAACCATCTTATGCAATAAAATATTTCCCAAATTCTTTTTTAAATTTAGCTCATGAACCACAATTCATGCACTTCAATAATCTAATCATAACAAGAAGAGTTTTGCAATCACTGTCACATAAATTTTTGAATGTTTTCCCCTGTCTTGTACTTATTGTTATTAGCTCATTATTCTTCAACCTCCCCTGCCGCACTGCCAAGAAAGGATTAGTTTAGTTACTACCTCTATAAACCTTTCTATTCTGAAGTTCACATATTGAAAAAGATAACCATAAACAAAAACAACAAAAAGTAATAAAATAATAAAGTAAAATAGAGAAAACTCCCAATTGAAAATAAAATAGAAAATATTGAAAAAACAGACTATATTTTGATTGGGTCAAAAGTGAAGTCAAATGATAAGGTGCTAAATTGTAAGCTATGTCTGTATTAACCCACCTTCCAATGTACTCTGCATATTCACATCAGGTTATTTACATCAGCTTGATGACTTCATTCAGAAGCACAATGGAGACAAATAGCTCATTGGAAGTCAGACACACACTCTTTCTGTTCCACATCCTGTTGACACGTCTTATGGAGCCAGAGTCCTGGAGCTGAAGGAGCCATGTGGAGAACCAGTGCCAGCTATGAAATGCTTCCACTGCCCATGTAACCACAAGATTTTCCACTCACTGACTGGTGATGCTCCTTCATTCAGCATCATTGCATGTGCCGCATGTGGCTGAAGAGGAATTTATAAACTGGTACCAGACCTATGGGCTAATATCAGACTTAATGGACTTGATCTGGATGAGGCTGTGATGTTTTCTTAATATACAATTACTCTTTGATATTTGTGTATAAGAAAAGCTCTTTCTTATACACATATGAGTGTCTATGAACTTATTTCTCTAGTCAACTCAGACTAACATCCTTGTCTATGGTCAGAAGGGATTCACCAGAGGCTTAATTCCTTCACAAACACTTAATAGACTTCATTGTCTATTGTCTTTCTCCATCACTTTGTTTTTTTTTAAACGGAAACATCTTTAAATAGGTCAAAAGAGAGCTCAAATGACGTCATCTGCCATAATAGACTTTGCACTGCTCTCTGACGATGAGTGGTTATGAGTTGGGCTGCTAACCACAAGATCAGCAGTTCAAAACCACCATCTGCTCCACAGAAGAAAGATGAGGCTTTCTGTTTCCATAAAGAGGTAGTCTCAGAAAACCACAGGTGCAGTGCTTTACTGACCTAGAAGGTTTGAGCCAACAGCCACTTGATGACAATGAACTCGAGTTGAGTCTGTCTTATAACAATGCTATTCACATCCTTTCACTATGGTCATAGAGGTCTATCAAAGGCTGACTCTCC
>PVJH01023660.1:0-34411 GCA_004026705.1 Nesogale talazaci | reverse complement strand
TCAGACCACTTAATATAACGAAGGGCTTGCTTCTCTGTTTGTATTTGTTTGTTGATTCAGATACAGATAAATATAAATACCAACTGATCTTCTTCTCAAGACAAGAAAATTGGATTGGATTATAAACAGTGCCCTTGGTGTTTCTTTCTTCCTTTCTTCTCCATTTAATCCTATCTCAGGAATATTTTTTCCATCTCATTAAACCTTGTCCTAAGGCATTATTTATAGAGTCTGCAAGGTTACTCCATTGTATAGGAAGCAGTGTAATTTGTCTTCCTGCTCGTTGGCCTGTGCAGTCAAGTTGATTCTGACTCATGGCATCCCTAGATAACAGAGTCCGGCTGCCCTCCGGGGTCTCCTAGGTGTGCTCGTCCTGGGAGAAGATGATCTGCTCTTCTGCCCTATGGAGCTGCTGGGTAGTTCAAACTGCCAACTTTTGGACTGGCTAGCCAAGGGTTTAAACACTGCGTCTCATGAGCTCCTGTGCATTTGTGCTCATGGCCAACACCGTGGTTGCATTAAGAAACAAGCCCTCAGAAACAGTAGCAGGAGTTACGACTTCAGGAGGGTAGGGGAAGGGGAGAGAGTGGGGAGAGGGATAGGGGAATTGATAGCCATGATGGTGAAATAACCCCCCTCGAGGGGGGTTAAGTACCAGGACTGTAGGTGAAGGGATGGAAGGGGTGGTGTGAGATATGTATAAATAACCAGACATAATCTTATTAGTATTCAAGAGGGTGGCAGGGCTAGGGGAGGAAGGGAAAAATGAGGAACTGATACTGAGGAGCTTAAGAAGAAAGATAATATTTTGAAATTGTTGATGGAAACACTTGTATGCAAACACTTAGTGTGAGGGATGTATGAACTGTTATAATATATGCAAGAGCCCCCAGTAAAATGATTTTTAATTTTAAAAAAGCACCTAAGTAGAGCTTTATAGAGCATCCTTGTAGATCAGTGATGGAAAGTCTTTCTTTTCTGCCAAGGGCCCTCTGGATATTTAAAACATCATTTCCAGGCCATACAAAGTTACCAACTTAAAAACTAGCCTGCTATCTTTGATTGAACATTTCATGAACTCAGCTCTGGATCTGCTGGTCTCTGGTGAAGTGTTTGACGCTAGCTGGCATGGAGGCCATTCTCCACCCCGTGCTCCTGTGCCCTTGTTGTGGGTAAATCTCTGTACAAAGTTACCATCCTCTCTCAAAATACAAGCCAGGTGTCTAGGCGTTAAGCCTCGCATTCTGGACTCTCTCAGTAGTGCCTGGATGTTCTTGGATGCTTTTCCTCGACTTCACCTCTTGTGACCGAACGCACAGTGGAATGAAACACTACCCAATTCCTTAGCTCAGCATCCCTCCCCCCGGAGAAAGAAGAACTGTAGCACAAAGACACAGGTTCCGCTCAATGCCTCTCACCAAACCCAGAAGATAGAGTCAGCAGAAATGCCCGTCAGGGGAAGCACAGAGAGACGCCCAGTACAGGTGCCCAGTGGGACCTGGGCATGGGGACTGACCCGGGTGCTGGGCCTCAGGACTGACCCGGGGCCTGGATGTGTTGTTTGGGAAGACTCTGGCTTGCCTGAAGTCAGCCAATCCCCAAACGGCAAAGATCGCCAGAGACCATTATTAGAAAAGACAAAAATCAAGAAAAGGCTTTCTACACAGAGAGAAACCGATTTTGCGGAATTCCATACATGGAAGCGTATGTGCAGGAAAGGGACTGGGGGCAGACTGGTGTTACCTAAGGGGTGAGAAAGTTATTACTCTACAATAGTGGTTCTCAACTTTCCTAATGCCAAGACCCTTGAATACAGTTTCTCATAGGGTGGTGACTCTCCAACCATAAAATCACTTTCGTTGCTACTTCATGACTGTCATTTTGCTACTGTGATGAATCAGGCCACTCCTGTGGAAGGGTCACTTAACCACCAAAGGGGTCGAGATCCACAGAGTGAGAACCGCTACCCTACAAGCAGGAGAAAAGATAACACTGGTGGGGAGTCAGCCAGGGGTTTGATTAGTGGTTAAGATTGCTGAGACTAGGAAGACAATGGTCTGAAATGTAAGCCACTCACTGCCACTGAGTCAAGGCTGGTGCCCAGCAGCCCTGTAGGACAGGGTGGAACCGCCCCTGTGGGTTTCCAAGACTGCAACTCTTCATGGGTACCAATAAGCCTTAGCTTTCCCCCTAGAAGGGGCTGGTGATTTTGAACTTCTGACCTTGCCGATCACAGCCCAACTCATAGCTACTATGCCATGTAAATGCCCTCCCTTTCTCCCGATGCATAGTGAAAAGTTAAAAAGATTGATAGATAGATGATAAATAAATAGATAGATGATTGATCGATAGATAGATAAATAGATAGATAGATATGGATGATGTGCTTCCCAGGCCACCGTCAACTCCACTATCATTGGTATGGCCAAGCCCATCCATGCTACACCCTTTTGGCAAGGGGGGCGGGGAGGAGGGGCAGGGAGTGTCTTGCAACTCTGAGGGCTCATCTCTCAGCACTGTTTTAGAGAATATTCTCTTGCAATCCAGGGGGTTTGGGGTCAGTAGTTATGAGAAGTCCATCATCAGACCTTTCTTCCTAGCCTGTCTTCATCTGGAAGCTCTGCTGAGACCTGTCCTCCAAGAGTGACAGTGCAGATGTTTGAAATATCAATGGGCCAGCTGCCAGCATCACACTGGCAAAGGGGTGGTGGCTCTTGTACATGCCACTAGGATCACAAGTATGGGTGCTGCCTTCCTTTCCAGGAGCCCTGCTGGCGTGGTGTGTTATGAGCTGGGCTGCGAACTGTCAGCTCGAAAGTTGAAAACCAAGCACTGCTCCACAGGAGGAAAATAGGGCTTCCTGGCTCCAATGGCTTGGAAGACTCTCTTCTAAGGCACCTGTCTTAAGCTCAGTTCTCTAGAGAAATCAAACCAGTGAAGTCTACATATGTACACATATAAAGATTGCGTAGCAAAGAAATGACCCACAGAGTTAAAGAAGTGGGCATGTCTCAAGTCAATGCATCAGATATCAGCCTGGAGGCCTCACCTGACTTGTGTAACTGCAGGAGCTGATGACCTCAAACAAGCATGTCAGATGACAGGCTGCTGGCTGAAGAGGTGAATGATTCTGAGGTCAAGAAATATGATGGCAGGCTGTTAGTGGCTCCAGGGTTAGCAGATAGCCTTGTAGGACCTTGGCACACATCCAAAGAATTCAAGGTCAGAGGACAAGCCTGATACAAGGTCCAGACACAGCAAGTAATCAGCAAGATTTCCCACAGCATCTACTGTTATTGGAAGCAGGCCATGCACCTGAGGAGACTTCCTCAGGTGAGCCAAGAGCTGAGTAAGGGACTTACATCCTACCTCCATCATCTCACAACTGATACTCTGCACAGTGATTCCATTGTGTTAGGTGTCACCCTGAGAGCATTACTAGATCTTCACTGAAGAGACACAGAGAACCTGGACCCAGCCAAGTGGAAACACAATTGTAACTATCAGAGTGTGTCTGGTAGATTCGAACCATCCACCTTTGGGCTGATAATAAAGCACTTAACAGCTGGTGGCATTCAGGAGCAGTCAGTGGGTCTGGCATAGGCTTTGAGATACACCGGGACTTAAACAAGTGTGTACATTGAGAAGATCCATGAAAGAAGTCCCCAGTGTCTTCTGTGAAGGGGGTTGGTCACTGTCCTGATGAACTTACCCCAGTCAACATCTTGTTCTCAGCAGCACCCCAGAGCCCCTCTGTGCCTGCTGCACTGGCAGCTGCATGGGGCAGCAGGCTGTAACAATGCAGCGTTATTTCCCTATTATGCAAACTAGGTGCGAGCCACCTCCACACTCATGGCCATAATGAATGTGTCAATGTTTGCTGAAAATCTTGTTAAAAAGAACATTCCCTTCCTTCTAGGAACCATTCCCCTGACAGCACGGGCATGATTTGAAATACATAACCTTCTTAAGAAAAGTGGGACTTCCTTGCGCATAACCCGCCAACCCTGATGCACTAACACAGCTGTTGTTGTCTCCACCCGTTCAATGGATTCAGTTGGTCAGTGAGTGCTTCTCAAATGCAAAGGGTTGGGGAGGGGGGGCGGTAAGGGGGGTTGTCCTAGAAACCAGAACTCCAGACCAAGACAAAGAGGAGGTCTGCTCTTTGCCCTACCCAGGGAAGGATATTCCATCCAGAGCTGCCCGCTAAGGTGGCCTGGGATGGTTGAGGTTGGACTCACAGGATGCATGGGCTCCTTGTGCTGCCCCACTATCTGCTGATCTCTAAGTCCCATGTCCTCCACCCTCCACTTGAAGGCCTCAGAAACTGCAGAGTGAATCTTGTGTCCTCTCACCTCACTTACTGGTTGTGCAGGAAGAATGCAGTCTCATGCTGAGGACAGAAGAGGAGGGGATGCTGGGAAGACTCCTCCACCCCTCTGGCTTACAGGAAGTGTCCATGCACTCAGGTCCTGCCTCTTCAAATGGCAATGCTTTTTACTCCTTGTGTGCACTCAGCTTTATCTCAAGCAGCAAACACTTGAGTGCCCAAGAAGTCCCCTTCATGTCCCCAATCGAAGTCTCCTCAGCCCTCCATCTCTCACCATTTCTCTAGGTTCTGGAGGAATGCTGATTCCAGGGTAGTCTGAGGCTCAGATAACAGGCTGCAAAGAAAACCAACAACTCTGGTGGGGGGGGGGCTACTTTCTACAGGCAAATGCCAGCTTGGGAAGCACTGAGTTGTGTGAGGAGCTAGGACTGCAGTGGCATTGCCCTTCATTAGAATTGGTGACAGAGTGGCTATGTGTCCAGTTTGAAACCACCAGAAGCTCTTAGGGGGAAAGATAAGGCTTTCTATCCCGATAAAGCGTTGCACTCTCAGAAACCCACGGGGCAGTTCCACCCCGTTTTACAGACCCAACGGCAGGGAGGTTGTTTTGGTTTTGGGTATCTTTCAGGTAAGAAGCCCTAGTGGTATCGTAGCTACACACCGGAAAGTTCCTTGACATGCCAGTTGTTCAAACCCACGAGTTGCTTGGCAAGAGAAAGAGGCTTTCCACTTTCGTGCAAATGAACAGTCTCTGAAACCCACGGGGAAACGTCTACTCTCTCCTGCAGGGTTCCTCTGGGTGGACATTGGTTGATTGCAGAAGTGGGGTTTTTTGGGTTCTAGTTTACCCTTCGAATTTATTTTTCTCACCGAATCCTCTCCTTCTGGTGGTGGTGCTGCTGGTGGTGGTGTGTGTTCATGTCCTCATTGTGCATGTGCATTTTCTCTAATGCAGGAAATGTCCAGCTTATCCAATGGCTGTGCTGGCTAACTCACCTTTGCATCCTCTTACAGCCAAAAAGAATATGTGCTACCAACAGAAAATGTTGAAGGTGCAATAAGAGAAAGCATCCACATCTTTGTGCGTATCTGTGTGTCTGAGTATCTCTCTCTCTGTTTGTCTGCCTGTGTGTGTATGTGTCTGTATGTATCTGCCTCTGTGTGTCTATGCATATCTCTGTGTGTATGTGTTGAGAAGCGGAGGGCTGTATAATGCACCCATCCACCCCTGGTTCTTGATGGTGCAGACAGTTAAGTACTGGACTAATAATCTCCAGGGTGGCAATTGGAACTTACTCATAAATGCCTCAGAAGAAAGTCCTGGCAACCAACGTCCTCCAGGGCACAGCCCTGAAAACCCTATAGAGTAAATCTACTGTCCACATCTGGATTTTTCAAGTGACCGACTGGACCGGACAGCCATGGGCCACAGCCACAATCCAGCCCCCTGGGAGCAGCCTCTCTTACAAATGCTCCTGCATTTTCAAAGGTGCTACTACGTGTTCTGGGGCAAGGGATCAGTGTACCCAGACTTCTGTTGAAGAAACACTCGTGCAAGACTGCTGGCGAGACTGGGGGGTGGGGCAGGGAGGGGCGGTCTGTTGCACCAGTTGGGGGAAAGGACGGAGTATGATCTGCCTTGTGGATATCGTGAGGTGACGGTGAAAAACCATGCTGACTGGAAAACAGGGAAATGCAGGGAGGGTCTGAGCTGAAAGGGCTCAGTGGAGGGCATTTAGGTTTGACTGGCTCAGTGATGAAAGTTCCAAATGCAATGGGTCCGCTAGAAGGGGGAAGGGATGGCCGCTTTTCTCTCGCTCTCTGTGCATTAAACAAGCAAGCACTGTGTTCTGTTCTTTGCTGACGGATGGTCGAGCAGGCTGGACTGAGCTTCGACGTCAATGAACTCACTTGGACATCATGCCCGTAGCCTGCAGACACTGGCTCTCATAATCTGCAATAAGAAGAGTTTGCAAGGCTCCCCGTGGCACATCTGCGCTTGCTTGCCTGTGTGTGTGTGTGTGTGTGTGTGTGTGTGTGTGTGTGTGTGTGTGTGTACAGCTTGGAAGTGCCCGTTTGCTGGTGACTAATGACGAATGAGAGCACTAGGACTCCTGCCGTGCTCCCAGATGTACAGGTGGGCTCTGCTCTATGAGGACACAGGGGGCATCAACCTGAATGTGTTCAGAAATGAGGTTGGCACGGGGCCTTCGCCAGCTTCCTACTCTCCTGTGCACCCTGCCTGCTCTGAAACCTGGCACCTGAGATTCAGCAGAAGTGTTTTGAATTAAAGTTGCCTTCTTCCCCTTCTTTCCTGGCCTCCCTCTGCACAGCAGAACAAACATTGCCCCCTCTCAGGCCTTTCTCACAGTGGTGCCTCTGCTGCAGAGGGTGGTGCCTCTGCAGCCCGTGGGTGGGTGGGTGGATGGGTGCCCATCCATCTCCCTGGGATCTTCCTCCACCTTGCCAAGCATGATGTCCTTCCCCAAAGACTGGCCTCTCAGGCCAGTGAGGTGAGACCAAGCCTCTCCATTGCCACCCTTGCCTCTAAGAAGCATTCTTCCAAGACAGAGCAGTTTGTTCTTTTAGCAGTCCACGGTACTTTCCGTATACTTCCTCTGCACCGTCATTCGAATGTACCAATTCTTCAGTCTTCCTTATTCAAGGGCCAACTTCCACCCACATGAGGCAGTGGAAAAGATCATGGCTTGGGTCAGGTGTGCCTCAGTCCTCAAAGGAACCTCCTTCCTTTCAATTCTTTAAAGTGCTCGTGTGCAGAGGATGGACTCAGTGCCATACACCACTGGATCGCTTGACAGCCACTTCCATGAGTGCGGATGGTGAGTCCAAGCAAGATGAAACCCTTGTAATTTCAACCTGTCCTGCACATCTCCTAATGTTACCTACTGGTCCAGCGATGAGGATTCTGATTTTCTTTACAACGTATTGTGATCCACACTGAAGGCTGCCGTCCTTGATCTATAAGGAAAGAATTCTACCCGAGACCAAATCATAGCACAGACTCGACATTCAGCATCTAGTCAAACCATAAATGTGCAGCCCACAAGATGACCAGTCCCCTCTAGGGTAGGCAAACCTTAGAACCATCAGCCCCAAGAGGCCCAGGGGCAGCATTTCCCCAGGAGAGAAGGGGGAGTGGGAGTGGGGGGACTGGGCAGAAGGTGAGACAATGCTGTTTCATTGAGGAGTGGCCACCCAGGTCGTGCGACAACCTGTGTATGGATTACTGGGCGGAAAGTCAATTTTCCTGTAAATGCACACATCAAAATTAAAAAGTTAATAAATGAATGAGTCATCATCTTCTCCTCAGTCACAGTGACCCCAAAGACCCGGGTACCACTGCCCCTGTCAGTTTCGGCGACTACTAATCTAATTGCTACTGGAGCAGTAAGCCTCATGTGTCTCTGGATTTTATCAAACTCACCCTGGTAGAGCCAATACAGACTCACAGAGCCTCCACAGGACAGGGTAGAATTGCCTCTGAGGGCGCTGACACTATAACTCTCTTCAGGAGCAGAGAACCTCATTTTTCTCCCATGGAGATTCTGAAGTTAGCATAGGAAGTATAACCCATGAAACCACCACCTCACGAGGAAGCACTGCACAGTGGGTCCTGGGAGTCCCACAGGGCTGCCAACGGTCCCCTACACCGCACAAGCCTGCTAACCAACAGCTGGGAGGTTTGAGAGCACCCAGAGGAGACGCAGAAGAGAGTCCTGGTGATCGTTGCCATGAACACACACACAGAACAGCCATGGGAATCCCCCACAGCACAGTTGTAGTCAGACACACAGAGGACCCTCGAGCTGGAATGAGCTTGAGGCCAAGTGTCTGCTACTGACCACGGATTCCTGAGCTTCCTCTTTCCCCCTTTCCTGTTCCAGATGGCAAGGAGCCCTGGGGATGTCATGTGACACTTGGGGCTGTGATCCACAGGGTGGGAAGTTTGAAACCACTCGGGAGAAAGACTAGCTTTCAACTCCATGGAAGATGACCTTCTCAGAAACCCACAGGGGTCATTAGGTGTCCGAGTAGACTCAAGGGCAGGGAGTTTGGGTTGGGTTTTCCAAAATACCAAACCCAGTGCTGCGGGTCTGTTTAGACTCAGGGCACCCCCGAAGGTATTTCCGACACTGTGCAGCTCATCGTCCTCCTGTGAAGACTCGGCGGGGCTTGACCTGCCAACCTGGATGCCAGCAGCCCAACAGGGAACACACACTTTCATGTGGTACTATATACTTCAAGAAAAGGGGCTGGGGAGGGGGATGTGGGGAGAAGAACTGAAGAGAGGAAAGGAAGAAAAGAATCAAGAGGGGGGAAGAAAGTAAAATGGAAAACAACAACCACCACCACCACAAGCACGGTCTGCCACCCTGCCGCCCTTTCCGTACACAGCAGGGACTGGTGGGTACACGTATAAGCAGAGACTGGAGTGGTCTGTGCAACCAGAAGATCTTACCAGCTCAGTAGCACCAGGGCTGGGGTTTGATAGTGGGGCCTCTATGAAGAGAGGTCTGTCCTGAGAAGAGACACAGAAGAGGGGCTGTGCCCTCTGCATACCCGAGAGGCCACAACCACGCACGGCCCCCACTAGGCACGGCTGCACCTTGTTCTACAACGTAGGCACCAGGCATCCTTCTGCCTGCTCCTTTGGAGATGATGAATATTCATCGTGGTGAATTACCTGCTCAGTAATGGCCCAGGATTGGGTACACCTGTTGGGGCTCAGCTCTAAAATAGCCCGGCACTTCAGGATGACAAGGCTGACAGGTGTTAACAATGGGAGATGGTGACAAGCACACAGACACAACACATTTCCTGGTTCCTGATTAAACGTCGGTCTCTGGCGTGGGCCCGTCTTCCCGGGGGCCCATCTGGAGAGACACGGCTCATTCCTCAGGCCGGCAGAGACCCGGAAGGACCCCGGGAGCTGTCAGAGCCGCAGGTTTACCTGTTTTCTTATTCATGCAGCTGAGAATGTTCTTTAATTCAGCTCCAGAGAGGGGGTTCTGGAACTCTACACTCTCCCTGTGTCCTGTCCTACCTGCAGGAGTTACCGGGGCCTTCTTTTGTCCTCTTGGAAAATTGGGGCAAGGGGAGTACCAAGGGGAATCAGAGACTCCGTGGTACAATTCTCACCTGCCAGGTGAGAGAGTCACACTTCATTCTCATCCTGTGCCTCCTCTGCCCCCCAAAACTCACCAAACTCACTGCCACCAAGTCGATGCCAACTCACATGACCCCTATAGGACAGGGTAGACCTGTCCCTGTGGGTTCCAATGCTATATCTCTTGTAAGCACAAAACGTCTCACCTTTCTCCCATGGAGCGGCTGGTGGCTTTGAACTGCTGACCTTATAGATAACGTCCCAACTTGTGACCACCACACCGCCAGAGCTCCTTGATTCGCCCCAGCCACCAGTCATCCACAGTAGAGGCATATGTGCTGCAGCGTACCGTGCAGCTTGAGAGAGAGCACTCAACTGAGCGGAACTTGGAAGAAAGGCCTGGAGGGCCACAGCTGAAAATAAAACCGCCAAGCCTTTCTTCTGAGGCACCTGTGGATTAACTCCAGTCTCCAACTCTGCCTCCCATTCACAGTGTCATGTGCAGGACCTTAACAAGCCTGAGTGGTGCACCCGGCATGCCTGCACGTCTGATTCCAGCAGCTCCTGGCTTCTTGCAGCCGTTAAATCCCTGCCGACAGCTGTTAAACCTCTGGGGACTGTTTGCCTGGGGCAATCACCAACGGGCCCTCGCATCCAGAATGGTGGTGAACTAAGGACCCGTCCCTCTCACACTCGTTACTATGATACATTTCATGGGAAATTAATAGATCAATTTTTCCCAGGCACACTTGCCAGCTCCACAAAAAGAGATGCAGCAAAAACATTTCACCATTTTTTTTGGCTTCCTATTTGCTAATGTGTGGCAGGAGACCTGGTCGTGGTTACAAGTTGGGCTGCAATCTGCAAGACTGCTCCTTGGGAAAGAGACGAGAGTTTCTACTCCCGTACAGAGTTCCAGAATCAGGAGCCCACAGGAGCAGTTCAACCCTATCCTAGAAAGAGAGAGAGACGCTGCGAGCAGGAACTGATCTGTCTTTCTTCTGCTTTTCTGCTTTCTTTTTGATTGAGGTTTTCCTGTTTCACTTTGTTATTGTTGTTAGGTTTCTCTGCTTGGCTCTTTTAAATGTTTCTTCTGTACATGGAGTCAGAATAGGCAAATCTTCAGAGGCGGCACCTACATTAATGGTTCCTTGGGGCCATGGCAGGGAGGTTGGGGGGGATATGATAGCAAAGGGGAAAGAAAGAAGAAACACTTCTAAAATTAATTGTGGTGATGAGTGCACAACTCTTAAAATGATTGGACTACAGAATTGTATGATTTGTGAATTAAACTGAAGTAAAATAAAACTTAACCTAAAAAAATAATTTTTACAGAAAGGTCACAAGGAAGAGAAGAGCCAGTCAGGGTGCAGTATAGCACCAATGAAACATACAATGTTCTTCTAGTTCTTTAATGCTTCCATCCACACCACTATCATGATCCCAATCCTACCTTACAGATCTGGCTAGGTCAGAGCAAGTACACTGGTACAGATAAGAGCTGGAAACACAGGGAATCTAGGACAGATTAAACACCTCAGGACCAACAATGAGAGTAGTGATACCACGAGGGGAAGGGGAAGGTGAGGGGAAAAAGGGGGAACTGATCACTCTGATCAATGCATAACCACCCCCCCATGCCTCCCCCACGGGAATGAACAACAGAAAAGTGGGGGAAGAGAGACATCAGTCGGTGTAAGACATGAAAAAAAAATTATAAAGTATCAAGGGTTCATGAAGGGGTGGACTGGGCATGAGCTGATGTCATAGCTCAAGTAGAGAGAAAATGTTTTGAAAATGATGATGGAAACACATGTATAAATGAATGTGCTTGACATGATGGATGGATGGATGGATGAATGGATTTTGATAAAAGCTGTATGAGTCCATGGGTAATTTTTTTTTAATTAAAAGGGCAAATGGGAGTGAGGGTTCCAAATCCGCAGGGAAGCCAGCTTTCTGGAGCCCTCCAGGTCTGCTGAGCCCTGGGAGTCTTGCTGAGGGATCGTCTTGAAACCTTAAACCTCCAGCCCCAACAACCCTTCCAAATTACTTTAAGCCTCAGCCAAGTTTCACTTACCGAGTAGAGGCTGTGTGACCTGCGACCTGTGCTCTTGAAAGAACTCAGGTCGGCACCAGTATCTACAGGGACTGGAAGCAGATGGGGCGGGTGCAGGTGTGTGTGCGTGTGTGTGTGTGTGTGTGTGTGAGACATCAGACATGAAGGGCGAGAACCCTCGTTCTCACCGCAGTAGAGGACAGGAAGACTCACAGCCACACCCGTAGGACAGGGGAGAAGCCCCCCTGTGGGTTTCCCAGACAGTGACTCTTTACAGGAGTAAAAAGCCCCGCTTTCTCCCTGAGAGCACTGGTGGTTTCGAACCACATACCTCTTGGTGATGGAGCCCTGGTGGCCCAGTGGATATAAGTTGGGCTGCGATTGGCATGGTTGGCAGTTCAGAACCAGCAGCAGCAGCAGCAGCTCCATGGGAGACAGACTGCACTCTCCTCTCCCATCAGCAGGGGGTTCCTGTGACTCAGCATGGGCTCCCTGACAGCGAGTTGTCATTATTATTTTTTTCTGACCTCTTGGTGAGCAGTCCAACTGGTGCCCACTGTTCCAGGAGGACTTCTAGGAGGGCGAGGACAGTCCCACAGAAAGAGATCCCTCCGTGTGGCTCAATTGTGCTGCCGGGAGAGCTCAGACCAGGGCCTGTGCATTCTCCAGGACAACCAGAGAAGGGAACCATGTGTTTGCAAGGAGGCAGGTGGGGAAGCATGCATGGGCACTTGAGCAGAGAACAACGCACAGCCTGCTGCTTTATCATAAGCAGTTTATGAAAACATCTCAAGAACCTCCCCCATCCCACACCTCCCTACCCCCTACTCTGTCCCAGACGACTTACTTTCTCCATCTGAGAGCTCAGCTTTTCACTGGCAGAGGATAGAAGTTTCCCAGCAGTTGACCACCGCCACGGGGCCAACTGCCTGACTGTTTTCTTAAGAAAAGGCTTTGACTGCTCTCTCCAGTGCTCCAGGCTGAACATCGGTGCACGCTCAAGCCTCGAGGGCTTACAACCTGTTGCTGACTTCTCATGAGGTGGTGCCACAGCTTGCAAGAACAGAAATGGAGGACACAGACTCGAGGGACCAAACGAGGCTGAATCAAGAGCCGATTTTTGACTCACCAAGACTCTGTGGAATTGGGTAGACCCAATGGGTTTCCCAGGAGCATTCAGCTTCATGTTTTCCCTGAGGAAGCTGGAGGCCTCGAACTGCTGACCTTGTAGTTATTGGCTTAAAGGGTAACCCATGGTGCCACTAGGATTCCTGCTTGTAAAGCTTCCAGGAAACAAAAGGAAGCCAAGCAAACTCACTGCCAGCAAGTTGGAGCTGACTCGTAACAGCCACGCAGGACAGGGTGGAACTGCCCCCTGCATTTCTGAGACTGGCACTCTTTACAGGAATAGAAAGCCCCACCTTTCTCCTGGGGAATGGCTGGTGCTTTCAAACTGCTGAACGTGCAGTCAGCAACCCAATGCTTAGTCATTGTGCCACTGGACCCCTGCTCGTAGAGCTGACAACCTAGATGATAAACCCATGTAAAAGTAGACTCCTCTAAGGACTCTTCAGATGGATCAACTATCTAGCTCAGGGGTTCACAAACTGTGGGTTGAGACCCCTTGGGGAGTCGAATGATCTTTTCACAGGCTCACCCGATTCATAACAGTAACAAAATTATAGTGATGAAGTGGCAACAAAAACCATTCCATGGTGGTGGGGGGGGGGGTGTCACCACAACATGAGGAACTGTGTTTAAGGGTCAAGGCACTCGGAAGGTAGAGAACCACAGACCTAGCTGGACAACAGAAATTCAAAAGATTGAAGAAAAGGTGAGTTTATGATGGAGGCGCAGATGGAGAGTGAAAAAGATTACTCACCCCCGAGAAAGTCAGTCATGTCACCGAGGTGTTGGACGCGTGCATGTGTCACTGTGCATGTCCTCGACGACAAGAATGGTGACACAGTAAAATTCAAAGAAACATGACTGATGGCTCACCATTCTTCTCCATCACCTGGAGTATGGTAGTAGCGATTATTATGGGGTAATTTAACAGAGAGGTTATGTGTTGGGCTGCTAACCACCAGGTTACCAGTTTGAAACCAAGAGCTGCTCCTCATTGGAAAGAGATTTTCTACTCCCCCCAAAAAATGTCACATAGAAAGTGAGAGTAGCAACTCTTCTGGGATGATTTTACAGATGATGTCCTCAAAGGAAAACCCTGTGTCCAAAGAAGAGCTTCTGCTGGATGCAACTGAATGCACAACACCAGGAGGATGCAAGGGATGCGGTAGGGGACTCGTAGGGGAGAGAACCAGTGGGCATGGTAAGAGATCCACAGCATTTCCTATGACCAACTTAAAGTATGATTTTTCTTTTCAGGAAATGGTGGGATGGTGGAGGTAGTGGCAGCATGCCCACATAGCACCCTGACATTATCGTGGGCACTATAAGCCCCATAACACAAGGAGGTATGGTGGCTTAGTGCTGAAGCACCTGGCTTCTCTCCAGAAGATTGGAGTTCAAACCCATGAGAGAAGGGTGTGGCGCTCAGAATCCATCAAGACGATTGCCTTGAAAACCATATGGGGCAGTGCAACTCTGTCCTATAGGGTCATTGTGAATTAGAACCAGCTCAACGTCAATACCGTGCTTCTGTTTTGTTTGGTTGTTGGCTTTGTTTATAAGTGTTGATTACATGGTCTTGTTGAAGGCTATTGAAAGTAGCATGGGCCACCAAAACAACAAACACATCTGACGTGGCAAGAAGTACAGCTAGAGACCAGGTCAGCAAGACGTCTTCTCATGTCCTTTGCACATGTTGTCAGGAGATACAAGTCCCTGGAGAAGGTCATCATGCTTGGTCAAGTAGAGAAAGCATAAAATGAGGCAGGCCTTCAACAAGATGGATGGTCACAGTGGCTGCAGCAATGGGCTCTAGCATGAGAACAATTGTGAAGACAGCACTCGACTGGGTGGTGTCTCATTCTGTTGTGGATAAGACATTCTTGAGTCAGAGCCAACTAGAGGGTACCAATACCATGATAACCCAAGGTGCAGTACGGGTGTGTTAGTACAACCAAATAATACATGTGGAGCCATGAGTCAGCTCATAAACAATTGGTAAATTTTCCCTTTATGTCCCCAACTATAAGATGATAAGGCAGAAGAAATCAACTGACTTAGGCAGAATGTGGCAGATCATTTTTGGCAGATGTCTCATCCACCCACGTGGAATGTCACACTGGTTTCCATGGCACTGCCCAATCAACACACTGGAAATTAATCAAAACCCCTTTTGGATAGACCTGTGTGATCCTAAGCCCCAATACCCGGCCACACCTAGAGGACTCAGCTATCACTGGCTTGCACACAAATCAGTCTCAGTCTTACATAAAGGACTCAAATACATTTTTAAAAAAAGCTATATCAAGATACCCCAAGGTGGTAGAATTCTTCTTTATTTAAAATAATTCTACTGGGGGTTCATACAATTCTTATCACAATCCATCCATCCATCCATTGTGTCAAGTACATTTGTACATTTGTTGCCATCATTATTCTCAAAACATTTGCTTTTTATTTGAACCTTTGGTATCAACTCCTCATTTTCCCCCATCCTTCTCATGGTCCCTTGATAATTGTGTGTGTGTGTGTGTGTGTGTGTGTGTGCAGTCATCACTGCCTCTGGTGGTCATGGGTGCTACCCAGTCGCTGCTGGATTTGAATCGCCAAGCCCACAGGCTGCAGTTCCACACTCAACCACTTACGCCACCGGGGCTCAGCCTGGACCCTTGATAATTTATATATATTTTTCATGTCTTACACAGATTAAGGTCTTCCTTCACCCACTTTTCTGTTGCCAATTCCCCCTGGGAGAGGCATATAGATAGATCATTGTGATTGGTTCCACCTCTCTCCCCCCCACTTTTCCCTTCCCCTCCTGATATGGCTACTCTGAATATTAATCCTGGGTGTTTATCTATCCTGGATTACCTGTGTTTCCAGATCTTATCTGTACCCATGTACATGCTCTGATGTAGCTGGATTTCTAAGGTAGAATTGATCTAATGATACTGGAGGGGAGTAACGTTCAAGAACTAGAGAGAAGCTGTATGTTTCATCAGTGCTATACTGCACCCTGACTGGCTTGTCTCCTCCCTTAGAACTTTCTGTAGGGGGATATCCAACTGCCTACATATAGGTTTGGGGTCTCGACTCCACACTCCCCATTATTCACAATGATATGAATTTTTGTTCTAGGTCTTTGATGCCTGATAACCTCACGATCACACAGGCTGGTGTGATTCTTCCAGGCAGACCTGTTGCTTCTCAGCTAGATGCCTGCTTGTTCATCTTCAAACCTTTAAGACCCCAGATGCTATATCTATTGATAGCCCAACATCATCATCTTTCTTCACCACATCTGCTTATGCACCCACTTTGTCTACAGTGATTATGTTGGGAAGGTGAGCATCATGGAATGCCAGGTTAATAGAACAAAGTTTCCAGATCTTATCTGTACTGCATTGAAGGAGTACGTGAGTAGAGGGCCAATGTCCATCTTCTATCATAATACTAAACCCATAAATATATGTACATAGATCTATTTCCCTGTTGTCATATATAAATACATTTATATATGCACATGTCTGTATTTAGGCCTCTATAAATGCCCTCTGCCTCCTAGCTCTTTCCTCTCTTTTCTTTTGGCGGTAGCATTCTTAAGAAGCTTGGTGTGACCCAATGGGGCAACTCCAGGTGCCACTCCCCCACCCCCCACATCACTCTGAACCCTGTCCTGACCCAATGGGGCAACTCCAGGTGCCACTCCCCCACCCCCCACATCACTCTGGACCCTGTCCTGCACCAGACCATGGAGAATCCTTGACAATGTTTCTTATCAATTGCAGTCAAGAATAATAGGTGAGCAGCGTGGCTGTAAATTGTTGACATGTTCTATTTCTTTGATTATAAGAATATAACAACTGTCCACTATGTGGCTGTCAGTCGGTCATATGGTGGTGAGGTGCCTGTGGTTGGGGTGCTGGAAGCTGTGCCCCTGGTGTTGCAAGGACTACCAGGTTCCCCTGAGGTGAACAGGTCTCAGCAGAGCTTCCAGACTAAGAAGAGACTCCAAAGAAAGACTAGAAGCTCTCCACTTCTGAGGAATTGGCCCATGAGAACCTCGGAGAAGCCGTGGAACATGGTCAGCCACATGAAGAACAGGGGAGCAGTGTGAGAGCGGGAGAGTATGCCAGCAGATGAGACCCTGGGTTGGAAGACACTCTAGACACGAATGAGCAGGCGCTGCCTTCTCAAAGCCTTTGGGACTTCCCTCTGCTGATAGGGCACAACTCAAGATGAGAAGAAACAGCTGCAACTATCTATCAATAACTGGGAATGCACAAAGCAAGAATCTAGGAAAGTTCAGCACAAATGAAATGGAACACATAGAGATCGATATCCTAGGCATTTGTGAGGAGAAACAGCCTGGGGTCGGCCAGAGACTCACATAGGAAGATCCCTGATGGCTGCGACCATGGACCCAAACATAGCGATGATTGTGAGATTAGTGTATAGTCATGTGACCAGACGTCCCACTTTTTAACAATTTACCAATGCCCCACAGCATTTTAGAATGAAAATAAACATATTACAAGACTATTTTTGCGTTCTATGAACATTTTTGTTGCTCCATAGAGACAAAAATTTTTCATCAAGAGCCCCACCCACCTGTCAATGGTGTCTCGCTGAAAATCTGGTCACTTTGCACTGTTTCCTTCTTTGGTACATGGGGTCACTGAGTTGAGACCGCGCTTGTTTTTGATATGTTCTCCTTCCTTTCTGATTGAAGTTTTGCTTCGTTATTGCTGTCGATTTTGTTCAATGTTCTTCTGGACATGGAATCCAAGGTAGGTAACTACAGAGACTGCGGGAAGAAGACGGACGGTTGTTTAAGGGTATGGCAAGAGGCTGGGGGAAGCAGAGAGAGCTACCAGCCATGAGGACAAGAAGGAAGAAAATGTTCTACAATGGATAGCGGTGATGATTGCACAACTCCCCTCAAGATGATCCCACTATTGAGTTGTATGATCGGTGAATTATATGCCAATGAAACTGTTAAGATTTTCTTAAAAGATTTTTAAAAAAGTAAATGAGCTTAGAATTTTCGGTTCATAGGGGTATCGCCACTTGTAAGCTGGGCTTTCAGAGAATGTTTGTGTGGTCCAAGCTCACTGCAGAGATGTTTCATGAAGATGCAAAGTAAACAGTCACTAGGGTGTCATCCCCTTGGACAGTGTCTTGGGGTGTGAAACCATGCCCCGCCCCGCCCCCAGTGATGTCACTGCCCCCAGGGGAAGGGGAGCTGGATTTTTTAATTCTCTACTCTCTGACCTGACCCTAGATGACATGCATGCCTGTGCCCCCATATGATCTTTCGAAGCCTAGAGTGATTAGTGCAAAAAAAAAAAAGGGGGGGGGGGAGGGAAGGGGCCCATGCTGCCCAAACAACCCCTAGTAAGTAATAGCGGACTATCCCTATCATTAGGGTTTCTGACTTTTCTAGTTTAATTTATGCCAATCCATTCCTGTGCTGAGGTCCGAGGACAAAGGGGGTGGGCAAAGGGGGACGGATGGCCAGGTAAAGCTGGCAGCCTCTGGCAGTGGCTGGTTTCAGCAGCCTTGGCGGAGGTGCGCATGCCTTGTTTTTCTGAACAAGCTCAAACCCTAAGATTTTAAGCCCAAACCCTCCAAGAGCGCAGCCGGGAGGCTCTCAAGGACAAAGTGATTATCTCAGATCTCCGGGAAGGGAGCCGCGTACTAAACAGCTTGGGGAAGTGGAGGACAGCTGGGGACTTTGAATGGTGCTTGGGCTTCCATCGCATACACGTTTCCTGCCAGCACAGGCTGGTGGCTTGAGATGGATGCATTCTAGACACTAGCCTTCTCTCTCTCTCTCTCTCTCTCTCTCTCTCTCTCTCTCTCTCTCTCTCTCTCTCTCTTTCTTCTTCTTCTTCTTCTTCTTCTTCTTCTTCTTCTTCTTCTCCTCCCTTTCTCTTTCTCCTTCTCCCTTTTTCTCTCCCACTCCTCCTCCTCCTACCACCCCACCTCCCTCCCCACAAACCATTCCCTAGGCATCATGCTCTTTGCCCATTTGGAACCAGAATCCTGCCTTAAAGTCCCAAGATGTTTGAATGGATGTGCCTTTGCCGAAAACCAACCCAAAGCAAACCCACATTTCATGGAGGTAGAACACTGCAAGTAGACACAGTCACGTGCGCGCATGTGCTTAATTAGCACCGACCCTCATCTTTGACTTTGAGACAGATGATTGGTTTAATGTTCTCCACTTGCAGAAGTGTCTGCGGAGGTTATATTGGTTACAAAACGTTAATATTTGAAGGCACCCATGAGGGGGCTTGCCCCGGAGTGCCTTCCTTTGTTCCCACCACAAATATTTATGGAGCGCCCGGCCTGGGTCAGGCGTGAGTCTGCACCGGTGTGTGAGAGAGAACACTGCCCCACTGGGGGAGGACCCGCGAGGAACTAACAACATAGAAAGTCACACCAAGGTTGGGTAGGAGGAGATACCGAGGATATGCTGAGCAGGATCACAGAGGCCTGGCGGGTGGCAGGCAGCATGGTTCAGTGGGTCAAAGGCATCCTCCCTGTCTCCTCCTGGGATTCCCTTGCCTCCCTTGTCCTCTCACCTGTGACTCGGCCTCCTCCACATCACGCCCTCTGTGTGTGTGTGTGTGTGTGTGTGTGTGTGTGTGTGTGTTGGAGGTGGTACCAGAGGTAGAGGGTGATCAAGCAGACAGCAGCAGGCGATTAGCCTTGGTGCTCAAGAAGCTAGTGACTGGGAATCTGTACTGGCAGCTGGCTAACCAGGCATAGTCCTCCAAAGCAGGGGACCCTGCAGAGGCCAGCAGCCCAGATGACCCCACCCCCAGGAGAAAAGGGAGTGGGCTGGGAAACAGAACTAGGAAGAAAGGGAGGGGCAGGGTGAGTCCAGGTGCCAAGTTTCCACAGTGAGTTGTGGGGAGTTCTGGGTCAGAGAGGCCCGAAGCTCAACAGAGTCTTGGAGGGGTCATGACTACAGGAGAGGCTCCGTAGAAGATGGGCACCTACTGGGCTTGGGGCAGGACTGCTAATCACCACGTCAGCAGTTCAAACCCACCAGCCGCCCCTCAGAGACCCTGGGGAGCAGGTCTACTCTGTCACGTCAAGCAGCTAAGATTTGGGACAGGCTCCATGACTGTGGGAGGACTAGAGAGGGCCGTGGCCTGGGCTTTCTTTGTCGGGCCAGCAGGGAGTTATGTGCTCAGCTGCTACCCCAAAGTCAGCCTTTAGACCCCTAACCCCCACGCCAGCCACTCAGTGGGAGGAAGCCTTGACAGTCCGTTTCTGTAAAGATCGATGGCTGAGGAAACCCAACAGCACCGCTCAACTCTGTGTCCCCAGCTCTTTGTGAGACTCCATGGATCTGTGGCGGGGATGGGGGGGGAGGGAGGGGGTACAGGTGAGCAGGTGTTGGGCAGGGCTCTGTGGGTGTGAAAAGCAGGCATTCTCGAAGTTCCCAAACTGATTAAGCACCCCTCTCCCTCCACCCCCCCACCATGGCACTGAAAGACTTTCATACTGCAGCCCCAAATCCAAGATAAAGGGTAGATACCTGCTTTTGCATTCCCCCTGGATCATGCCAGAGCACCCCTCCTACCCAGGGTGTGATATGTTTCCTCCACTGTTGGAAACATTCTTTTAAAAAATGTAAACTCCTGGTCATTGAGTGGATTCTGACTCACGGTCACCCTACAGGATAGGGCAGCACCACCCCTGTGGGTTTCCAAGAGTGTAACTCCTTACAGGACCAGAAAACCTAACCTTTAAGGTGTGGAGTAGTTTCAAACTGCTAACCTTGAGATTAGCAGACAAATGCTTAACCACTATACCACCAGGGCCCTAAGGGGCTAAAAATTCTATGTTGAGAAGCTATTTGTTTAAAAAAAAAAAAACAACAGTTGGATCTGGCAACTTCACGTTGGACACGAAGAGGCCTTTTTAAAAGGAAAGACCTCTCCTCACCCTGAAAAAAAATGACCTGGTTACCTATGGCTGAGGTCCCCAAGCCCACAAGTCTATCCCCCCTCACAGGAGTCTTGCAGGGTGGGGTGTGAATAATTCTCCCCTCTTCCCCCCTCCAGGTTTCCGAGGCCACAGTCTGCTGGGAAGCAAACAGCTTCACCGTTCTCTGTTGGGGTGCGGTGGAACCATTCACCTCTCCATTAGCAGCAGAGCATGTAAAGACTGCACCACCAGGGTGCCGTGTCCCATTTGGATAGCATCACAACCAGACCCCCTGCAGCTGAGCCCGCTCTGACTCTACGCCAGCCTAGACACAGAGTTTCTGATGCTAGAGGTCTTTACAGAAGATCTTCGCCGCCTCGGTTTGCCTCCCAGGGAGCAGCTGGGGCGTTGTAGGGTGCTACAGTTAGCACCATAATGAGTAAGTCACTGCACCACTGCAACTTGCTAAAGTGATGACAAAAGTATCAGTGGGGATAATCACCAGGTCAGTAGTTCAAACCCACCAAGTGCCCCTCAGACACCTTGGAGAGCAGGTCTACTCTGTCTCACCAGTGGCTATGATTTGGGATGGGAGCAGGCCAGGGGACCAAGTCTTCTGTATCAGTCACAAGGTATTTTCATAAGCACGAAGTCCTGCCAGAGATGATGCTGTGAGTTGGGTTGGTAACCATGGAGTTGGTGGTTCAAACCCATCAGTCACTTTACAGGAGAAAGGGGAGGCTGTCTGCTCTTGGAAAGAAGGATTGCACCTCAGGAACCCTATATAGGCCACTCAGAGATGGAATGAATTTCATGGCAGGGAGTTTGCTTCTTCTGTGTGTTTATTTGTTTTCTTTCTTCATGAGCTTATTAAAACTAGGTGTATTCCCTTATAAACATTTTGAGACATGAATGTGTTTGTCTCCAATAATGTAATGCAGGGGTTCTCAACCTTCCTAATGCTGTGACCCAATCATACAGTTCCTCATGTGGTGGTGACCGCCAACCATGAAATTATGTTTGTTGCTACTTCATGACTCTAATTTTTCTACTGTTATGAATCGGATGACCCCTTTGAAGGGTTATTTGACCCCCCAAAGAAGTTTCAAACCACAGGTTGAGAACCGCTTATGTAATGGGTAGGGGTGGGCTGTGAGGCACACTGGTCAAGTAAAACTGTGACCAATGCATACACAGATGAAAGTATTAGTATACTGTGATTTGCTCACAATTAAATCCCCTTGATGGTATTTAACGTTGACAATAATTAAACAAACAAACAAACAACAGCATATTGAAACCAGTAAATAATGCCATAAAATAGAGAAAGCTGTAAACATAAGTATAGCTATAAACTCCAGACCCACATGCACTGCCATTGAGTCTATTCTGACTCAGAGAAACTCCATGCCAGGGTCTCCAAGGCTGTAAGTCTCTAGGAGAGCAGAGAGCCTCATCTTTCTCCCCAAGAGCAGCTGGTGGGTTTAAACTGCTGACCTTGAGGCTAGCAGTGAGTATGTACCCAGCAATGCCACCAGAGCTCCTGATGTCTGGATCCTGTCACAGAGACCTCCTTCCAAAATGGCTGACAAGATGGCCCCCTGTCTCACAGCCAACTGGTCCTAGGACATCCAATTGCTTGGATGCACTTTGGAACACACCATCCACAGGGTTTGGGTTGGCCAGGTGTCCAAAGCAGATCCCCAGAGCTTTTTGTCCTACTCCAGCTCTGGCTGGAGGCTTCTCTGAAGCATGTTCAGCATCACAGTCACACACAAGCCTCCATGGGCCCACAGCGGGTGGCCGCTGTGCAGAAGGTACATGGATTGTGAATCAAAACCAGCTCTTCTGCATGGACTTGGAGAATCCATCCCCCCTCGCCGCCCCCCCCCCACACACACACCATGAACCAGCATTTCCCTACTATCTTCCTGAATGATGTGGGGTTCCATGATGACCTCAGACCAATGAGCTCTGTGTGCATTGCCAGGCAGGGAGAAGCTGGCCCAAGATTCCCCATGATGTCTTTGGTAACCTTGATAGTCAAGGAGCTCTGCATGCCAGCAGATGGGCCTACAAGATGGTGGACTGTCCTGAGCCTGAGCCCCCAAGAGGCTACTGGGAACAGACCTAACGCAGAGTGGCCATACCAAAGCTTTATCATCTGAAGCTCCTGAGATTTGGGAATCCACTTATGACTGCAGCCTCGTCGAGACATTTCATCAGTAATATGCTCTTCAAAGCCAGTTTTCCAGGGGACTCCTGGTCCACCCTCTCTCTATGGCAAGCACCTGGTCATCTGCTTGCGTGAGATGAGGGAGCAGACGAATCAGCAGGGTCTGAAAAGCATTCACAGGAAAGACAAACACTGTCCCATGACAGAAGGGGTGGCAAGATGTGCCTCCAGACTTTATGATGCAGCAATATCAGACGCGTAGCATGCCTGCAGATCAACGGTCTGGGTAGCGGTAAACACTTGGATATCTATTCATATCTTTTGAGCCCTGGTGGCATGGTGGTGATGTGTTAAGCTGCTCACTTTGAAGGTGGCACTAGCCAAGTGTAAGGAACTAACCATGAGCCACTCCATGGGAGAAAGAGAGTTTCTACTTCTATCAATCATTACTGTCTCCGGAGCCCACAGGGGCAGTTCTCCTATGGGTGCTTTGAGTCAGCCTCAACTTGGTGGCAGTGAGTCTGGTTTGCCTTATTCGTGTCTTGTTTTAGGGTTCTTTCTGCAAAATCATGCTGATTTTGCAGAGATGATCTGTTAAAGAAGTGAAGGGTCTTGAAGATGCCTATACTGAGACCCCGCTAACCATGCTGAATAGCCTTGCTAGCTGGGCTTCTCCCTTCCAGAATAGAGATCACCCCAGCCTTTGTGTCTCAGGAGCACTACTGTACCCCCAAATGGTTCAAATTTCTCTCAGGTTTGCTTTGGGTTTGCCTTTCTTTGTGGTGATTCAAGTGGAAGTAGGGAGTGATCGAGGGGCAGCAAGAAATTCTAGTGCAGGACAGAACTAGGAGAAAAAGATAAGTTGACTCACTGTTAGTCCAGATGAACTAGAGAAACAAATCCAGGGAGACTCACATGTCTTTAAGAAAGAGTTTTATCTAAAGGGACAATTGTAAATTGAGAAAACATCCCAGCCCAATCCAGGTCAAATCCAGAAGTCCTATATTAGCCCATATGTCCAATACCAGTCTATTAAACCCTCGTCAGACTCACACAACACATGCAGTGATGCCGAATGCAGGAGGATCACAGGCCAGTGGATAGCAAGTCTTGTGCATCCAGTGGCGGGGGAAGCACCTCAGTGCTGGCACCGATCTCCATGCGGCTCCTCTGACTCCTGGGCTCTGGCTCCATCAGAGCAGCTCCATGTGGCTTGTCAAAAGGAATCTGAAGCACAGAGCGTATATCCCACCTCCAGGGGGGAAGGCAGGATTTCCCAGAATCCTCAGGAAAAGGTCATACCCACACAGAGGCCTCATTGGCTATGACCTGCTCGACCAGTTAGACTTCACCATGTCACCAGTGGACAGGAGATTATGTCACTGCCACCCCCACCAACCCAGTTTGCCTGATGGTCTTCTGTTTCTATCATGCAAAGCCCACCTCCTTTGGGAACCTCTCCATCCCAAACAACCCAAGATGGTGGGTGACCCAGGAAAGATAATCAAGAGCATCCAGGAAGAACAACATTGGGGCACAAACTGTGGCAAGGTGCCGGATGCACCTGCAGACACAACTCACAGCCACGTTCCTTCTGGAGGCAGCGTTTGCAACCGCACACACCTCTCTGTCTCTGTTCCTATCCCTTTGGTTCACTAGAGAGTTGGGTAATTAGAAACCCACTGGACTCATCAGAAAGGCCTCTCCGCACACAAGAGGGGTGGTTTAAAAAGTAGCACACCCCTGTTCTTATTCTCTGAGTGAGACGTTGGGGTGTGGGTTGTTGGGTGCTATAGCCTCTGGCCCTGCTCCTAGTGACCCTGCACATGCAGGATGAGACATTGCCCAGTCCTGGGCCATCTTCGCAATTGTTTTGATGGCTGAGCCCACTGCTGCAGCACTGCGTCAATCCATTGCCTCAAAGGCCTTACTCATTTTCACTGCCCCTCTGCTTTACCAAGGGCCATGTCCTTCTCCAGGGATTTAACTCTCCTGACAACGTGTCCAAAGTACACGAGACGGGGTCTCTCCCTCCTTGCTTTTATAGAGCATGCTGGCAGTATTCCTTCCAAGAGAGATTTGTTTGTTTGTTTTGACAGTCCAGGGGTTTTCAATATTGTTCGCTGGCACCATACAAAGAAGGTCTTGGTAGATGTTAATGCAGTGTTATCAATCACCCATGGAAGAAAGCACCTTGTTAGAGTGGGGACTCCAAGAGCCGGGGGCTTTTCTGAGACCATGATTGTGTATTCCTAACATCCTTCCAGACATCGTGGTAAAAGCTCTAAGGTCCACAGTCCTCTTCCTTCATACCAGTGCGATGGCTTTCAGAATCCCTAAACCTGCCATCACCAGAGTCAGGAACCCACAGACAGACAGACAGGTTGATAGGGAAACAAAGGAGAGGAGATAGAGGAGATAATGGCCAAAGAACAACTAAACTAAAGAAATGAACAGAGGAGATAGAGGCTGGACATCTTAAAATATGAAGCACCAAGACCCCAAGTTTATTTCTACCAAGACCTTAGCTAACTCCCTTGTAGTTCAATTCACTGCTTCCATCACTTTTCACTGGGTTACAAGGAAGCCCCACCTCCACCTGCTTTAGGTTCCAGAACTGAAAAGTGAGCCACGCTAACACCATCTGAGTGGGAATGGTGCAGCCCAGAAAAGAAGCAATTATTGAAGTCATGAAAATTGGGGATGCATTTGCAAATGGTTCTTAATAAAGTGTACTCTCCAGAGAATGTTTTCTAATGAGTGGAATCGTCCCACGATAATGTGTGTGTGTGAGTGTGTGTGAGTGCATGCCCATGTGAGGGTGTGTGCGGTTGCTGTGTGTGTGCACTTACCGATACCGTTCAGGTAAGGAGGAGTGAGAGGAGATCGCTCACTGTGAAAATATGAGCTCAAGGACACATGAAAAATCCATGGGAGAATAAAGACTGCTTTGCCTTTTGGTTTGAGGACCCTTGGGAGGAAAAAGACTCTATGGTATTTTTCTCACCCCCATTCAGTAGGAAACAGCCCAGTTCCAATGGAAGTGCATTATAAAGACCCCACCGCCAAGAAAGAAGAGAGGACACTCCTGTCTGTTTCTTGTCTGGAGAAAGAATTGCCTGAAGGCTACGAGCATGTCCTCTTCTCAACCTCTGCAGTGCCTGAAGATGAAATTGAATGTATCAGCCAGGTTCTCCAAAGCTAGAGAGGCCCCCTATGTTTTTTCAGTGCCAGGAACCAGTGGATAGCAGATGGCAATGGGGCTCAGAACCATCATTGGTTGCCTATGCAGCTCAACATTCATTCAAGGAGCAGGTGTGAAGTCCATGAATAAATGAGTGAAGGGAAGCACGGCCCTTCTTGAGAAGAAGACAGGGAGTAACTGCAGCTCTGTTTTCTGTCCTCACCTCACAGGCTTTCTTGCCCATCCTCCCGTGGCCAATGACTGGGTCAAGATTTAGAGGAAAGAGCTGCATCTCCCTGAGCCAGAAGTAGCTTATGTGGCCCTGACATAAGCTCTGACCAGCGGTGAGATTAGATTCTCTTAGAGAGTGTCTGCATTCTCATTAGTAAAATGGTCTGATCAGCAAGAAGCACACACAAAAAAATCCATCTGTTCTAGAAGTACTGGAGAGTGTCCAGATGCCATCTCTCGTACTCTGGGCATGCCAGCAGGAGAGGCCCATCCCTGGCCAAGGGTGTCATGCTGGGTGAGGTCAGTGGAGTAGAGGAAGGGGTCTTCCAGGAGATGGATGAGGCCTGGGCGTGTCCATAGGAATGACCGTGATAATGACCCCTACACCTGGCAGTGTTTCCGGGGACTGTCTGTAGAGGCACAGTGAGTTGGGACTGACTTGCTAGCACCTGCCAACAACAACAGTAAATGGTAACCACAGACTTCCCATCTCTGAGTCATTGACTAGTTCACCAGGGCCAGCCAAGAGCCTAACCACTGTGCCACTGGGATTCCTGCGAAGCAACACCAGCCATTTGAATCATACAAAGAACTTGTACCCCCCCCCCCAGAACCCGAAAACGCATCAGATCAGCAAGACAGGCAACAGAGACATGATCCTGGCCCTATTTGGAATTCAACCATATCTCCGCTTGTTTGTTTTCCATTTCAAAATCACCTCTAGAAAGGAAAAGAAAAGCATTGGGTTTGAAATCGGGACAGCACGATCTCCAACAGGCCAGTGTCCTACAGGATCTTTCTTTCAAAACTAGGCCACTAGTCCCGCTCCTCCCTGGCTGGGGACAACGAAATCACTCTGCGCAGAGCCAGAGGCACACACACACATTGTTGTCAACTTGATTCCAATGCAGAGTGACAGCAGAAGTGTCCCCAGAGGGCTCCCAAGGCTGTTCTCCATACAGAAGCAGGGCATGGGCTCAAACCACCGACCTTTCAGGGAGACCTGAACCACCATGCCACTGGGATTCCTCAGAAGCTGCCGCTATGGCTTTATTTGTACAAAGAATTTGAGGGGAGAAGAAAATGAAGGCTGCAAAACTGCTGAATGATAATGACACGTGAGTCAAGCACACATTCTCAAACATGGCTAGCAGTCGCCTTCCACACACACATCATGAAAAGACCTGTCAATCCAATCAAAGGTCATCCCAAGGCCCTCAATCCAGTGGAATTGTTAAAGGAATAATAGTCCGGTATTAGGGAAGTGACAGAATGCTGTGAAATCTGGAGTTATAACTACAAAACCATAATAGTATTCATACTATAAGGTAGACATAGTCTCCTCACTCACAGGGGATTATTTGCTGATACCAACGTCAACTTGTGGGACCCATAGTTTATCCAAATGGCTTATCTATATAATCCGTTGCTCTCCTGTTTGCTTTGACACTTATACTGTCCCAATTTGGGCCACTGGGACTCTCTGGAAGCTGGTGTCCCTGTCCTTTTGCTGTATCCTAATCCTTCTTTGAGCGTCTCCATACTTACTGGCATGCACACGTGCACACACACACACACACACACACACACACACAAAAGCCCCAGGCTCCTCTTTTACATTCCCTAGGCCAGCTCTCAAATCAGCCTGTTCCCAAATGGAGTCTGGTTCCATGTTCCATGTTATGATGTGTAGCCATTCGAGGCCCACAAAGGATGGCTAGATGTGCTCATGCTTTTGAATCCCACTGATTCTAGAATCACCGTGTAGACCTATCAGCACCTCCAAATAAAATTATCTTTCTATCCATATGCTTTCCCTCAGGTGCCAGCAATCTGGCTCAGAGAGACCCTGCAGACCACAGAAGAAAGCACTGCCCACCCTCACAGTCATTGCGATGTGGAAGCCCACTGTGACATCTCCTGGTGGGTCTTCTTCCTTTGTCACTACCACAACAATGTCCCCGTCCGGGGACTGACCTCTCTTGGTGATATGTCTAAAGTAGGGAAGAGCAGCCCGCCTGTGCTTCTTCCAGCATAGGTGGGCTAGTTCTTCTGGCAGCCCGTGGGATTTTCAATCTCCTTTGCGCAGCATGAGTTACGTGCCTCCATTCTTCGATGGTCTTCCTTCATCACTGCCCAACCTCCACAGGCACACGAGGAAGCCGGAAATAGTATGCCTTGAATCAGGTGCACCTTAGTTCTCAAAGTGACATCTTGGCACTTAAACACTGTGGCGGTCATGTGCTTATGTTAATTTCATGATTGAGATGTAGGGGTGGAGTCTAGCCTGTTATTCTGGAGATAGCCATTGAGTAGCCAATGAGGCCTCTGTGTGGGCATGACTTTCTTCTGAGACTTCTGGGAAATCTCACAATATTTCCCTCGTGGAGATGAGAGGCTTTCTCCCCAGTTTTGGGGAGTCAGTCTCCAAGACGACAGACTACGGACAAGACAAGATGGCAGCATCCAAGGAACTGAAGGAGCCAGAAGAGAAGCCACGCGGCCTTACCCTGATGGAACCCGACCTCTGAAGCTGGAGAAGCTGTGTGGAGACCCCTGCCAGCGCTGAGTTGCTTCTACCACCACTGGATGCTGTTGATGAACCCTGAGTCCTGGAAGCGAGGAGCCATGAGGAGACCCCTGCCGGTGCCAGGACTCTGCACCCACTGACTTGTGACTTTGTGAGTTGGAAGGAGACTTTATGACTGGTATTGGACATAGGAGCTAATAGTGGACTTATGACTCTGAACTGGACTGGCTTGGGATGTTCTCTCAATGTTCCATTCCTTTTGTATATAAGCCATTCCCTATATTCATATGTGTGTCTATGAGTTTGTTTCTCTAGTCTATGCAGACTGACACAAACACTTTCAAGGGCTCTATGTTGCAGATTTGCCCAGTGCAGTACATCATCTGGTATTGTGACGGCTGTTTCCAGGGGCTGTGATTGTGGATCCAAGTAAAATCTTGAACAACTTCAATCTGTTCTCCCTTTATGGTGACGTTGGTTATTGGTCTGGTTGGGAGAACTTGTGCCTTCTTTATAGAAAAGTGTCGTCTCTTCTGAAGGTTGTTACAGAATCAGTAAGTGGTCGATGTCCTCTTTGCTTTAAGAAGGCAAAGGAGGGGACCTTCTGCCTATCAGGTCGTTTCTGAGTATTCCTCCAACTCCAAAGCCATGTCATACAGTCCCATTTCTTAGATAAAATGTCTCATTTGACTTAGGCTGCCATGGGAGGGTTTGGAAATTTTGTTCTGTTACACACACCGACCACCACTATAAAATAACTGCAGAGATGAAAATAATAAAATAGTCTGGAAAAAAAAGTAATTGCTTTAACCACAGAATGATTAGTCTTTATTCTAGTTCTTCCTCAACCCGAAGGAAATGATCCTTTTCCATAGGTTACCTGGCTGTCCGCACATTCTTAATAGGCGTTTCCACACCAGCGGGATGGTCAAAGCATTGAAGTTACCAGCCCTAGGTGGATGACTTGCCTGAGCCCCTGCAGGCACCACCTGGCCACCGGGTGATGGCGTCTTCTCCCTGGTTGTCCGGTTCTCTCTCTGGACCGCCAGGGTAAGAATAACACCCAGCTGAGAAGACTTGATGTAACACGAGCAATCCTGGTTTTACACAGTAACATTCTCCTCTGCCCCTTATCCCCGCTAAGATAAAGAGGCAAGGGATTCTGAAACTGAGAGTAATTTGCTCTGGCCTGATCTTTTCTCCAAGGATATAAGCACCACTCAGCTTCTTTTTGGGGGGTGGGGGGTGGATCTTGGTGAAGACATTTCTGTTTGCAGGGATCTGGTGTACAGGCTCATCGCAAATGACTGGCAGGGCATTTTTTAAAAGACGGTAGCATATCCAGAAAGGGACTGTGAAACGTATCTGACCTGCGCCTAGTCTTCAACTGTCCCTGCTCTGTTTCTTTGCATAATTCTGCACCCTCCGAGAATCACAAGCACAAAAGCAATTTCTCCCCACTGCTAGTTGGGAGTGAATTTAGAGTCGGTTTTGTTGTTGTTGTTGTTTACCACGAGAAGTGATATTCTTTCTTCCCTGATTCCTGCCAGGAGCCCCGTGACCATAATTGAGTTTGCTGCATGCTCTCATATTCCAACACTTAGAGTCTCCCTTTAAAATCCAAATAGTGTCCACCCTGAGCTTTTCATCTGTTGATCTCCGCACTCTGGGATGATTTAATTGCCACAATTTGCACGGATCGGTATTATCTCATTTTGTTCTCCAAGGAGCAAACAAACACCACCAATTAAGCAGATTGCTCAAGGTCAGACTGGGAATCAATACCGGAGACAGATTTGAACTCAGAGTCTCCATTCCCAAGGCCAGCCAGGGGCACTGGAGACAGTGAGGCTGCATGGTCTGCTCAGAGCACTTGCGACCCACAGTCAGGCTGGACTCTGAGCATGCGGTGCCCATGGCTGGTTAAAGTGCTCCCTGCCACCACATCATGTCCACTTCACAGTGGTCCTGCAGGACAGGGTCAAACAGCCCCTATGGGTTCCCGCCTCTGTGATCCTTTGCAGGAGTAGAGTGCTTAGTCCTTCTACTAGGAATGACTGCTAGTTTCAAAGTGATGACCTTGTCTTTGGCAGTCAAACATGTGACCCACTCTGCCACCAGGAGCTGGCAATCCCAGGCCTTTTAGTAAACTGTGGCCAAAACTTAGTATCTGTTTCGAATTGTGTTCCCCAACCCACCCCCATTCACCCCCCAAAAGAGGGCATTAGGGTGGCCGGAGCAGGATTCTCAGTCTGCTGAATTATGCTATATCGTGTGATCTGATGTAGTTATCCTTTGTGTTCTATAATGGGTTACATGCTGGGCAGCTCACCCAAAAGGACGCCATTCAAAACCATCCCCCGTTCCACAGGAAAAAGATGAGACTTGAAGTCTGTAAGCAGGTACAGTCTCCGACACCCTTTGAGACAGTGTTATTCTGCCCTATAACACTGCTATGTGTCAGAATCGACTCATGGACATTGAGCCTGGGTATTGGCAATTGTCTGTTCTAACCTTGGTTGTCAAGGCTGTCATCTTTTAAAAACAAGTGGCCTGGCCTTTCTACCAAGGCACCCCTGGGTGAGTTGAAATAGTCTACCTCTCAGCAAGAGGTCAAGTCTTTCACTGTTAGTACTGCCAGGGGTTTGAATGTAGTTACATCTGTGGGAGGCTAAATCCATGTCAAGGCTACTAGTCAAAAGGAAAACTTCATTTGTCTACAAGCACTTGGAGTTGAAGGCTTCCAAAGGCAAATTTGAATACTGTTAGGTGTCTCATTGTCCAGTTTACTCCAGTCTCCCTGGTAGCACAGTGCTACATGTTATGTTGCAATCTGAAAGGTTAGCAGTTCAAAACCACCGGCCACTCTTGGGGAGAACAATGAGACTTTCTACTCCCATAAAGAGTTAGAGTCTCAGAAGCCACAGGGGCAGTTTGACCTTGTCTGATAAGGTGACTGAGAGTCAGGATGACCTTGAGGACTGTGGGCTTGAGTGGGGTTTGGCTCTGGAGTAGTTTTTGGCGCCTACTTGGTTGGGTGCTGGGTCTGGTGTCCAATCGCCCTCCGAGTCAGAAGTAAGGTGTTCCCTAGCTGATTCAGTGGGCAGGCAATTATCAATCCTGATCCCAATCTCCTCCCCAGGAAGAGGAAGGCAGGTCAAACCGTGTACAAACACTCTGTGACCTGGAATTTACATGGTGCTGTGTTTTCCAAACTGCAAGCCATTTATTTATTATCCAATTTTCTTGTCATGTTGAGGAATGCTTTTTAATCCCTGTAGATGAAGGAGGAAATGTAGCATACTATCTGTTTCTCAAGGTCCCCACCTGGCATGCCCCCAAATATTTATGGAGCACCATCTACTCCCAGTCCCCATCTGCATCCCATTAGGGTGGTCAATTAGTTTGTGGGAGGGGAATTCCACAACACTGGGCTTAAAGTGATGTTACCACAGCCCATTTAGAGCATCTATTTGGACTTTGCAAAGAGCATAGAAGATGGTGGTATCGAGCATGGACTTTTATTTGGGTTACCCAGTGGGCTGATAACTGTGAGGTCTGCAGTTCAAAACCACCAGCTGCTCTGTGGGAGAAAGGTGAGGCTTTCCCACACCATAAAGAGTGACCGTCTTGGAACCCCAAAAGGGAAGTTCTCATCTGGCCTCATGGGGTCACTGTAAATCAGAATGAACTCTGCAGCAGCGAGTTTGTTTTTTCTTTGCACAAATGGGAGCAGTTATTATCACTTTGGAAGTTCAGATGGATGGCCTGGTACTTGTTCACGTTACCTCTTGGTTCACGTTACTGAACAAGTACATGTGTACACATATTGCAATCATCATTTTCAAAGCATTTTCTTTCTCAGTGTCCTCAACTCTGACTCACCAGGATGCCGTGTGCACGAAGAACAAACTGTGTCCAGTCCTGAGTTGTCCTCACAATTGCTGCTCTGCTTGAAGCCACTGTTTCATCCCCTGTGTCAATGCAGCTTGTCTGGGTGGGTTTCTCCGCCTCACTCGCTGCCCCTCCACTTTCCCAAGCACCATGATGTCCTTCTCCAGAGACTGGTCTCTCCAGACAACATGTCTGAAGCACATAAGTTGAAGTCTCGCCATCCTTGCCCCTAAGAAGCACTCTGACTATACTTCTTCCAAGACAGATTCATTTGTTCTTTAAGCAGTCCACGGTACTTTCAATGTTCTTTGCCAGCATCATCATTGAAATGCTTTAATTCTTTGTCTTCTTCTTCTTTTGATATATATTTTTTAATGTCTTTAAAAAATAAATCATTTTATTGGGGACTCTTATCACAATCCATACATCCATCCATTGTGTCAAACATATGTGTACACTTGTTGCCATCATCATTTTCAAAGCATCTTCTTTCTGCTTGAGTCCTTGGTATCAGCTCATTTTACCCCTCCCTCTCTCTCCCTCATGAACCCTTGATAATTTACAAATTGTTATCATTTTTTCATGTCTTATACTGTCAATGTCTCCCTTTACCCTATTGCCTGTTGTTCATTCCCCTGGAAGGGGGTTATAATAGGTTTTTGTGATCGGTTTTCCCTTTCTTTCCCCCAGCTTACCCTTACCCTCTAGTAGGGCTACTCTCACTATTGATCCTGATGGATGTATCTGTCCTATATTCCCCGTGTTTCCAGCCTTTATCTGTACCCATGTACATCCTCTGGCCAAGCCAGAATTGTAAAGTAGAATTAGGGTCATGATACTGAGAGGGAGAAAGCATTAAAGAATGAGAGGAAAGCTGCTGTGTTGTATGTTTCATCAGTGCTATACTACACTCTGACTGTCCCATCTTCTCCCCTTAGACCCTTCTGTAAAGGGATGTCTAATTGCTTACGGATTGGCGTTGGGCTTCTACTCCGCACACACACACCCTGGCCTGCTCATTCACATTATGATTCTTTGCTCTGGGTTTTTGATGCCTGATATCTGATCCTATCGGCACCTCAGGCTGGTGTACTTCTTCCATTTGTTGCTTCTCAGCTAGATGGCTATTTGTTTATCTTCAAGCCTTTAAGACCCCAGATGCTATATCTTTTGATAGCTGGACACCATCAGTTTTCTTCACCACATTTGTTTATGTACCCTCTTTGTCTTCAACAACCGTGTAGGAAAGGTGAGCATCTCAGAATGTCAGATTATTAGAACAAAGTGTTCTTGTGTTGAGGGGGCACTTGAGTAGGGACCCAATATCCATCTGCATCCTTAGTACTAAACCTATGAATATATGCACATAGATCTACAACAAGTGACTGAAACTCAATGTTGAGGAGGGTGTAGGAGGTCTGGTAGGGCTTGATCAAGGGCAGTGTAACCGAGAGGAATTTTGGAAATCCAAATAAAGGCTGAACATGATAGTGTGATAAGAAGAGAGTAAAAGGAACTAGAGGGAAAACTAGGAGGCAAAGGGCACTTATAGAGCTCTAAATACAGGCATGTATATATGTAAATATATTTATATGTGATGATGGGGAAATAGAGCTCTGTAAAAATATTTGTAGGTTTAGTACTTAGGATACAGGTGGACATTAAGACCTCTCCTCAAGCCTTCTTTAGTATTCAGTCTTCTTTGATTTATTAGGAAAACCTTAAAACCAAAGTCAAATCAATTTTGACTCACCCTGCCCCTAACAAATAGAATTGAACTACTCCTTTGGGTTTTTGAGGCTGG
>PVJH01023659.1:0-34359 GCA_004026705.1 Nesogale talazaci | reverse complement strand
CATAAATATCCTCCTACCCATTTCACTTTAAGACTCAATCCAAGTAAAAGCCTGAGCTTCCTTTTAGAATTTATCTTCCTTTTTTTAAATAAATTTTTTGTTTTGTTTTGTTTTTGTGGGCCTCACTGCCCTCTGGTGGTTGTGGGAGCCACCCAGTGCTGCTTCTGAGATCCACTGCTGCACTTGAACTGCCTTGGCCAGAGAGAACCTTCCCAAGCCCGCAGGCCACAGTCAACCACTTACGCCACTGGGGCTAAGCCCTAGAATTTATCTTTCTGAAATGCAAATCTAAACATGTGTATATTTTTGTACTTAAGTGACTTTCATTTGCTCTTAGGCTGTAACAAAACAAAAAAGTCTTAAAATGGCTCTTTGAAAGTCAGCATCTTTGTGGCCTCCCAGCTTTTCCAGCTTCAGCTTCATTTGCTTTGTATCCTGTGTATCGCGTTCACTTTTTATGGTGTGTGGTTCTTTTATGGTTCTTCACTCCTGCTATCGTAAAGGATATCTAGTTCAACTGCTTATTCAAAATAAATGTATTTGAATTAAATACCTGTTGGTTTCTATTAAGCACAATAAAATACCCGTCATTTTGTTTAGTAGTTTTTTTTAAACTTTACCGTTTAAAGTCGCTATATAATATGTAGATGAATGTGGGCAATTTAAAATGGCCAACAGACTAAATGAGAGCATTTGCTTACATTTTTGTTTATTGTATTACTGTAGATTAGTTAATATCGCAGGTATTTAAAATACTGTTTTTAGGTCATGTGGTACTTTAGTTCTTTTTTCTTGACTTAAATCAAATTAGTTCTTTATTTCAGTTTTCACATGAGTAATTGCTCGGAAAAGGAGCCCTAGTAGTGCTGTGCCTGGTTATGAGTTGGGTGTACAAGATCAGCAGTTCTCAATCGCCAGCTGCTCTGAGTGAGAAAGACTGGGCTTCCTTCTACCCTATTGTGATCAATTTCATGACAGTGAGGTTTTTTTGTGTTCTTTTTTTTTTTTAAAGAAAGGTTTTTAATTAAAAAAAAAATTGGGGGGGGGGGAGTGGGCAATCACTGCCCTCTGGTGGGAGTGGGAGGCCCAGCCTTCCTCCTGGAGAGCTGCTGCTGGATTTGAATCGCCAAGCCAGTGGGCTGCAGTCCCGCACTCAACCACTATGCCACCGGGGCTCAGCCCTTTTTTGTGTTCTTAATTTCTCAGAAAAGTCGAGTGGCAGCCCAAACTCATTTAAGTGTTGACCTTAAAGCTCATTTCTTTTATAGTACTGTATTATAAATACTCAAGATATCTTTTTTCTTAGTACCATAATAGCTCAAGTATAGTTTTCCTTAACTGCCTACATCTATATTCTAACTGGGGGGAAATTGAAAAGGCATGAATGAAACATTTGAAACATATGATCCCTTTTAGGTCCACCTCGTCAATTAATGGTTGCAGTAGTACCCCCAATTAATTGTCATAACCGAGCTATCTACAGTTGGGGTCATAGGTAGAGAGGGTTGTGGGGGAGATTTTCCAGGAGACCTAAAGTCTACCACCTTACTAAGTGCACTCGCCTGCTTTTGAGAAGCCTAAAATATCTTTCTTACTCATTTCCTTTTACTCCTCTTAGAGGAAGAGCACGGGATTGGTAAGTGCAGAGGGTCAGGAGATTGCTTTAGGTCTTCTTCCTCACGTGACTGGAAGTTGCGTGCTCTCTGGAATTTATGACAGAAGGTCATTTGCGGGCAAGTAGTGAGTGAGTCCTAAGAGCTGTGCCATATGAAATGTACTACCCTGCACTGCTTTTTAGGACCTGATTTTAGCAATTTTTACACCCCGCCCCCCTTATGCGTCTTTTAATCTACTACTTAATTAGGGACGAGGACTCTGCTTGAGCAGGATGAGGCCTAACTACAGTGCCGGTGTTCTGCTTGCCTATCCCGGGTACCCGTGCTTCGCCTTCCCTTTCTCCTCCTCTTGTGGATTCCCATGATAACGACACTCCTTTGCTTGATGGTGACCCACAATTCCATTAGGCTTTGCTCAGCTTGGTGAACTTTTTTTCTTAATCTATTTTTGGACTAGTGGGCTGTCATGGAGAATGACTCTCCCTTGGGCCTTTTCTTTTGAATAGGCCATTATTTGCCATATCTTTATATGCTCTCTCAATTTCTATTGACCCTATGGACTTAGGAGTGTTACAGTATTTGAGCATGGGTTATGCAGTGCCATCTCCCCCAAATTCCCTTATACATTAAGAAAACAAAAACCAAGCTCGATTCAAACTCAGAACAATCATGTAGGATGGAACAGAACTGCCCTCCTCTGCGTTTCCGCCCCTGTAACTCCCACAAAGCAGCTGGTGATTTTAAGCTGCCTGCCGCACTTGCTGGTAGCAGTCCAATGTGTGACCCAGGCGCTCTCAGGGCGCCTTCTTGGAAGGCTATTTTTGGCCCTAAATCTCCTTGTTCCCTTACCCAGTGTGAGCATTGATTCAGCCTCAGCTGAGGGTTCCTTCTTCCCGGCAGCTCCCACAGAGAACAGACAGACGCCTCAGTCTGCCAGCAAAGATCCTGAACCTGCTGTGCAACTGGCAGGGCTGCCTCTCCAGGAAGGAAGGGGGGGTAAGGACTGCAGAGAAAGACACTTCCTACCATTTATGTGTCATTCTTTTACTTTTCAGAGTTCTTAAAGAGTTGAGGTTACAGATTTCTATTGTGGCCTTTGCTGGTGCTCATGTGATGTATTTAGAATATTAGGTCTCCCCACATTGCCATCTTCTCGGGATCTCTTCCATGCTTTTCCTTTTATCTTCTGTAAAATGTTCCTGGGATTTTACATTTAACCCTTTATTTCTCAGGCTTTTCCCATAGATAACCACTTGGATAACAATGGGCTTTCTGCAAATCTTCAAGGAATTCCTTGGCGCGCGTGTATATGTGGAGAGGAGTGGTCTAATTCTGTAGATTATTTTTCCTTTGTGTCATCTTTTTTGTTTAATAGGGATACTTGATTCCCATTGTAAATTAATGTCAGAATGAAGAAGGGCATATAAGAACAAGACTGTCCTACCTCACCCCATCCTCTTATTTAATAATTGTCTCAAGGACTGAACCCTAGTGGCATAGTGGTTGTGTATGGGACTGCGGCCCACTGGGTTGGCGGTTCAAATCCAGCAGCAGCTCTCCAGGAGCAAGGCTGGCCTTCCTACTCTCACCAGGGCAGTGATGCCACAAAAAATAATAATAATAATTATCTCAAGATCACCTGGCATACTCTTTGTCCTGTGATGCCCACTAGAATCAGAAGCTTCTTGGGCAGGAACTTGTTTTGTACGTCATCCATCTTTGTACCCCTAGTGCCTAGAACAGTGCCTAGCATCTTACCTGTCCTCTGATAAAACAAATCAATCTTTTCCTTTCCTTTCTTTTTCTTTTTAACGTGGGTACCCGGGGCCTGAGGCGCTTGGGTGCGTCGTGCTTATGTATTGGGCTGCTCAGCACCAGCTCCCCAGATGATCCTTGAGAGGAAGGCCTTGCCCTCCACCCCAGGAAAGCCCTCACAGCCACGGAAACATCCACAAGAGCACGTCTAGGTGTCCCACAGAGTCACTACGCATCAGGATTGACTCATGGCAGTGAATTTGAAGTTTTTTTTTAAAACTTTATTTTGATACATTGGACAGAATTTTGTTAACTGAAATAGTCTAAGTAACTGAAAGCAAAATGGCAGGGAAGGATGGAGGACACGAAGAGGCAGCAATGAGTATGAGAAGAAAATGTTATGAAATTGAGTGTGGTGATGACTGTGCAAATCTTCTTAATATGATTGAATGAGTAATTTGCATGATACGTGAGAACGAACCTCCAGGGTAATTTTAATAGAACTCACCTGTGCTTGCAAGTTACTGGAAATGGAATCCATTTTCTTTGACTGGTAATTGCAAAAATAGAAGTAGATATTAAAAAATGTGAAGCATATGTCATTAAAACTATTTTTTTACATGACAAGGAGGGAGGGAGGTAAAGGGAGGTGAAGTCAAGGAGTTCAAGAAGGAAGACAATGTTTTGAAACGGACTGTGATAGCAGCTGTCCAGTACTGCCTGATGTGGTTGAACTGTGAATTGATGTTTGTTTTAGCACCCAGTGGGGGATTGGAGGAGAAGTCTAATTCTGTAGACTGTTTTTCCCTTGTGTCATCTTTTTTGTTTGATTGATAGGGATACTTGATTCCCATTGTAAATTAATGTCGAATGAAGACAGACATATAAGGAAGATCAAACAACAGGGACTAACATAAGATATGATTAGGTCACATGAGACGGTCACGGTGAGTCACTGGTGGAATTCTAGGCTCCATGCTGGAGGCCTTGGGGGATCCCTGTTCCCTTGTTCAGTGCACTTGCCAAGCAGCCACCACTTTCCAGAGCAGTTTTGTGTGTTGCTGTGATGCAGCCTCTTTTAATAAAAATTGTGTTGGTAAGCCTTACTGCAAAAGGTTCAAATGTACAATTTGGGCATCTGATAATCTAGAAAAATCTTTTACATTTTGTGCTTTTAAAAATTGTGAATTTGCAAATTTTAGGAATCAACAAACGTCAAAATGTGTAATAATTTTAAGAAAATAAAAATATTTTTGATTGGATAAAATGCTATGACTCTAGGAGTGAATGTTGCCTTGCCAAAGTAGGTATGGTTTAGCAGTGACATGTTCTGAAATATCAACACTGGCAGTGGGGAAGTTGCTTGAGAAGAAAGAGGTCTTAAAAATTTTATCTTAATGTCATTACACAATGAGTATTATATGGATATAATTACTTTAAAGAAAAGAATGTTCCTCCAGTTTCATCATTTCTATCACTTTTGATTTTAGTATCATTTTAGGAATTAATTTAGATATTACTCTGGCATCTTGTTTTGAGAGGCATTTTTAGAAGGTTACATTTCTGTGTATTGCTTTTTTGGTAGCTATTTCTGGAACAACATGTAACAACAAAGAAATCTGTTTTCTTCTTGTAGACTGTCACTTAGCATGACCTTTTGGTCCTGCTTTTTAGAAAATAACATTGTTTTAGTCATTAATGCTTGCTTGCTTTTGTTTTGGACTTCTGTAGCAATTGAAACCGTATTTTATGAAGGAAGTTGATGCTCACTTTGATGATTTTGTGACCAATCTCATTGAAAAATCAGCATCAATAGATACTGGTGGTGGTACCCTGACATCTTTTTCTATTCTCAAGGGAGAGAAAAACAACCATAGAGCTAAGTAAGTATGCATGATTTTACTTGAATGTAATCTTCAAGCATCCCCACTGGGTAGAGGCTAAGCCTGGGTGACACCACTTCTTATTGGCTGTGTGTTTATTGCACTAGCAAGTTGTTTAACTACTCGAAGCATCAGGGTCTTCCTTTCAAAATGTGGGTCGTAACTCAGCATGCCTCATTTGAGAGTGTGTTAATTCAAAATAATAATTGAGCCAGCGCTTTTTGAGTGCCAGCTATGAAAATCCTAAATGTTCTTTATGAGTTAACTCACCTAAGCCTAATGTTGTCATGTGCGATGAGTGCTGTAGCATTGTCATATTAAAAGTTAGGAAACTGAGGCTCAGACTCACACAACGTTGTCCAAAGTCACACAGTTGGAATTTGAACTCAGCCTGGTAACGATTTCATGCTTTCAGCCGGGTCGTGAGGCTGCCTTTGCTCTGTACTTGTCATCAAGTACAGTGTGGTTGGAGTATACTTTTTCTCTTACTCAGTCATCCAGAGCCCAGCAGGAAGGCTCTTAAGCAGGAAGGTGTGCTGGTTTTGACCCTTCTGTGCTTGCCTGGGTTTTATGCCTCTTGGCCTCCCTTCCGGTCTCTCCTGTTCTGGAAAGCAGTTTTGACCAGGGACAGTTGGTAGAAGTATGCAGACAAAAGTGCCAGAGGACTGCAAAACCCCAAAGAAGACCATCTCACCCTGTTAAATGCAAGTTTCTAGTATTGTGAGGCAACCAGTGGTTAAAATCAGGAAGTAATGAGGGATTTTAGAAGTCCTTTGGCATTAACGGGGCATCATAAACAGCAGTACAGTTTTTAGGGAATAAGACTACAAGTGCTATGTTCACGGAAATATATGGCCAGAGCTATGTCACAACCAAGTGGGTAAAGTGATGGTCAGTTTGTGAAGAAAGGAAAGCTAAGCTCCAGCACTCTCTTGAATGGCACTTCATTCAACTAGGTATTCCCAAATACCTCCCCCAAAAGGTACGGATATACCTACCTACCTTATAGATAAAGCAGCAAGAAATGCTGTGACAATCCATTGAAACCGTAACACAGGGTACCTGGTATGTAATGAGAAGACAGTGAGATGCGAACGCAGTCTCTCTTAGAAATAGGCTTAAATGTCTTAGTCCTTGAAGTGCTTATATTTGCTTCAAATATTCCCCTTTCCAGAGAGCTGAGGGCGCCTCCCGAACAAGGAAAAATTTTTATTATAAGAAGATCTCTGCTAGAGTAAGTACATTTAATTGCTTTTACCAACTTTTTCTTTTTAAAAAACATCATAACCCTGATATGAGAACCTCTGATCCCCTGGTATTTGTTCATTCCTTCTGATCACCTGATTCTGAATTCTTTTTTAGTTTCTTACATGAAATGTACATCATTTTATTCCAGTGATTGGCTATGAGTAGTCCACGGGCATGTTTATTTTTCTACTGTTTCTGGTTTACCTGTATCTAGATTCAAAGGAAGGGTTAGTAATGTGGTTATCAGTTAAACTCCCTGAAGTTATGTCACAGAAAAGTGGTTACCTAAAGATCTAGAATTGAACTTTTAAATTGGGTTAAGTAGTTAGAGTGTTTTGAAATTTCTATCTTCTTAATATATAGTTTATTTTTATAAATTTTCTTTTAATGACTTAAAAATTTGATAGTTTTGCAAGATACTTCATTAAGAGCCTTGTTTTAGTGGATTTTTAAAAAACTCACTGCCAGCAGATTGCTTCTGACAGAGGAGAGCTGCTTCATAGCGTCTCTAAGACTGTAATGCTTTTCTCCTCCTCTTCTTCTTTTGGTTATGCTGTTTTATTGGCACTTTATCCACATATCACACAATTCAGTAGTTCAGTCATATCATTATTGCAATCAGTTTTAGGACATTTCTTCTTTCTTATCCTCGCTATTATTAATTATATCCAAGGGGGTACCCCCAAAAACCTGGAATTGTGCTGGGTGGAGCGAAGCTTTAGAAGTACGCGTTTTCCCCACTAGGAGAGCATCAAGTAACTCTCAGAGTTAGTGCACCCAGTGGTGCCACCTGGGAAGGTTCCCCAATGTCACAGTGAATTTTTTCTTAGAAGCAGTTTTGCTTAAGCCTCTTTTTTTGTGTATGTGATGGCCAATTTAAGAAAATAGCGTGTGGCTGTGAAACTTTGTTTCCTGCTACAGAAAAATAGCACAGAAACTTTTGTGATGTTGAACACAGCTTTCAAGGATATCACTATGGGAAAAACTCAAGTGAATTTCTTCTTCAAGAAAGGTGAAATGTCGATGGATGACAAATCTTATCTGGCCATCTGCCATCTTCCCTAACAGACAAAAATGTCAACTTTTACAGCATTGGAGTTTGTTCCACCAGGTCAGACTGTTAATCAAGCCTTCTACTTACTGATTCTAGAAAGATTGCCTAACAGTGTGTGACCCCAAAAAAGGCTTGATTTGGGGGACTGGTTTTCCCACCTCGACAATGCACCTGCTCATGTAGCCATCTCAGTGTGCCAGTTTTGAGCCAAAAACAGCATGCCTCTCTTGCCCCACTCACCGGACCTCACTCCATGTGACTTCTTTTTGTTTCTCATGAAGAAGGACATAAAAGGACAGTGACTTGATGAGGGTAGAAGGGGTGGAAAAGAAAATGAGGAAGCTGCTTTCAGCCATCCAAACACATGATTTCATTCCCAAGAATGAGATCACAGATTTGACAAATGTATTAAGTGTAACGGACAGTACTTTAACGGTGATAAGGTTGTTTTGTGGGAAAATTTAAATACATAGCTTTGAGGGGAAGAAATTCTGGGTGTTTTTTTGATAACCTCTCATTTTTTAATAGTGGCAAAAACATATGTAGTGAAACATTCATCAATTCAACTTCTACATGTAGAATTTAGTACCATTAATTGTACTTTTTGTGTTTTACAACCATTATTGGTATTCTTTTCCAAATTATGTCACCATTTTAACATAAACTCAGTGCCCCCTAAGGAGAAACTCTTCCTCCTTAACCCATGTAAACATCGGCAACTTTGGTTTCTTCCATTTTTTCAAAAGTAGTTTTCTTGATATAGTATTCACGTATCATACACTTCCATAGCTAAATCACTTTTTGAAATTGTACATGCATCATCACAATCCGTTCTAGTGCTCCCCCCCCCATTCATTGTTTGCTCCCCAACTGCCCTCACTGCCTCCACCACCAGCCTCGATAGCCATTGTATCAGTGATCAGCTCTGTGCATCCACTCTTCCTGTGCTTCGTAAATGGAGAAACCTAACCAACAATAAAAGAGAAACAGAAAGAAGAAAACTAATAATAGAAAGTTAAAAATAAGAAGAAAAAAGCCTTTCATGAATATTTTAAAAACCAGAGAAGCAATTGCTGTTGTAGAACAAGTGGGAAACATTTGAGTCCAGAGCAAATTCAGGATGGGCCTAGAAGGGGGTCAGCTACCAAGTGTCACACTCTGCCAGTGGTTCTCAGCTTTCCTGATGCCGCAAATCTTCAATTGCGTTTCCTCAGGTTGTGGTAACCCCCAACCATAAAATTGCCATTGTAGCTACCTCAGAACTGTAATTTTGCTACCATTGTGAATCAGGTGAGCCCCGTGAAAGGGTCACTTGACCCCCAAAGGGATTGCGACCCACAGGTTGAGAACCACTGCATTATACCGTACACCATGGTTTAATCTACTGTGTTCAAGTTTACAGTCATCTCTAATAGTAAAGCTGTTTGAGATCCCTCACCTATGGCTAGAGGGCATCTGTCAGAGACTTAATCTAACTAGAATAGTCTGCAGATTGATTTTGGCCATCCACTGTCCTCCATAACCTACACATTGGATGATCACAATTTAAGCCCTGATACTTTTCCTGTTATCATATGTGGATTTTGTCATTGTCATCTTTGTATCACACAGGCTAGTGTGCTTCTTCCATGTGGACTTAGTTGATGCCTAGAGGGCTACTTGGTTGACTACAAGCCTTTAAAAACCCCAGACAATATTCCATTTGATAGCTGGGTACCATCTGCTTTCTTCATCACACGTTTCTGTAGCACCTTTATCTTTAGTGATCTCTCTTCATGAAGGCAAGTATGGAGTTAGGCCATGTTAGAAAAATTAGCTATTCTTGGGTTGGGGCTAGAATTAAATGGGAGTCCAGTATTCATCTGCTTGTTATGGGTTATGAATGACTCTGGTTTACTTTGGTAGTCATATGGCAAGAAAACAAGAACAATAGCAACAAAACAAAAATAACACCAAAACAAAACAAGCAAGAACATTGTCAATCATCGTCCAGGGGTATGAAGCAATTTCATTTATAACATCAATAATTTATCCAGTGGCATAGAATGTATGGTACTCCTTTTATGAGGCATTTGTGCAAGCATACTGAAACTGTGAGCTGCATTCCACGAGTTGTTGCTTTGTTCAGGTGGATTCCTTAATTGATTGAGCTCTGATTACACAGAGCATAGGGGCTAAATCTTCCTGTAACATTTCTTACTCGACAGATCTTCGCCTGTCAGATCAATATCTGTCATATTAATGAAACGGGAGCATTGAGATAGCTAAAAGTGAAACCAGGAGTGCCAGTTACATAGGTGGGTTGCATATTAGGCTATTAACTGCAGGGTCATCCGTTTGAAGCTGTCAGCGGCTCCCTAGGAGAAAGCTGAGGCTGCAGTTTTCGGTGAAGACTTACGGTCTTGGAAAACCACAAGGGGCGTCCTACTCTAACTCTGTTGGGCCACATGACTTGGTATTGATCAGTGACAATGAGTTTGAGTGGTGCAATAAAATATTTAATGATACAATTATTACACCCCCCCCAAAAAAAAACATACCAATAATTTTTACCAAGAAAAATGGAAATACACCTACTATATATACTCAGGTATAAGCTGAGTTCTTCAACACAGTTAGTATGCCGTTTTTGTGGTAAAATTAGGTCCCTCCGCTGTTATGTGGGTTGGCTTATACTCTAGTCTGCATGATAAATTAACCAAGAAAGCTCATTTGAGTTTTTATTAGAATTTAAATAATTTCAACCAGAGATTTACAGTATTTTAGATTGCCTGAAAAGTTATGTAAATAGTTGGCATATATCCTTAATAAAAAACAGGGTTAAAGGCTAGTTTTCAAAACAAAAAAGCTTGTTTTCAGTGGATTCAAAGACTATTTATTTAGGAGGAGTGTAGAAGTCATTGTTGTACCCTGGAATAAAATAAACCAGTTTTAATTAAATAGAGAACTCAGAAAAGAGAGAATATTTTAAAAATCATAAGTAATTAACCTTTTTTAGATATATGGAGTAGTAATTGTTATCTTTATAGACAATCTTATTGACCTTGACATATTGGAAATAGATAGCACCTAATGTATATTAGTTGAATTAATTATAGATCTAGATTATAAGGATAGTTTTTTTTGGGGGGGTCGTCTTTTTAGCATTTGACACATTTTTCTACCACCTGTATGCAAATCAGTTGATAATAAAAGAGTTTAATATCTTTTTTAATTCTAAAAGACTATCATTTTCTTGGTCGGCCAATTGCCCTAAAGCCATTTAACGTCTCTGTACTAACCGTTTCATATGCAAAGATGTGGGGGGGGTTTGTTTGTTTTGAGATTGTTTTGGAGGTGGGATTAAATATTTGTTGAACTGTATTAAAGAAGACTTTTTTAAAACATTTTTCACTTACATTTTGATTATTACACCCAAAGGAATAAATCATGCTGAATGAGCAAAAAAATTTTTGATTATTAATTTTATTCTTTTGAACTAAATTTTACAGTGAGCTGCTCGAAGTGGACCACATCAGAACCATATATCACATGTTTATTGCCCTCCTCATTATCTTTATCCTCAGCTCACTGGTAGTGGATTACATTGATGAAGGAAGGTAAGAAAACAAAACCATATCCATCGATGTGAGCAAAGTGAGTTTTCACGCTGTTGGCTTCCAAGAATCAGCCCTAGATGATGTTGCTGTTCCTCTCCTCTGAAAATTGTACTCCAAATGAAACTGTTTCACTTAGAGTCTATATTTTAACAGTAATATTTCCAAATGGAAGAAGTTTGTATATGAGCTAAGTCAAAATATTGCTACAGAATCTTGGGAACTTATTAAAGAAAAATCTCAAAGCAGTGAGTGTGCATTGCTGAAGCTCGTGTTTCTCTCTCTCAAACCTTCCCGGAGAATTCACTCTTCAGTTTACACCGCGCCACAAGAGTGGTTTTGGCATCTTTGAGGGACTCAAATTGTGTTCCTTATTATTATTTGAGTTTGGGGAATAAATCTGAGAAGCGCGGGATCAGTGCTATCGGGTGGATGGGCTAAGGTTATCCAATGAAATTCTCGTTGGACATCCCTGGTATACCCTTGAGAAGGAATGGGGGTACATTGCTGTGATGGGAAAAGATAGGCATAGTTTTTCCCACCATTTTCTGAAAAAACAGCTTTCACTTTTCTTAAAATTTCTTCATAGTAGTAAGCACTTGTGATCTTCTCGTGCCTTTTGAGATAATCTTAGCAGGATTACCCCTCTGGACTCCAAAAGAGAAGCCATACTCTTCTGAACTGACCCTTTTGGAATATAACTGGTCCAGCAGATCCCCCCTTTTTGACTGGACCTTTTGTGATTAGACTCAGCAGAGCCAGTTAGGATTGGACCTTTTTGAAGGCACCCCAACAAGATGAAAACCAGTGTGCCATGGAGAGAACTTGTCTGCAATTTCCCACTGACCCAGAGACAGGTTCAAACAGATCTTGGTTGGAATAAATGCATGTGTACATGAACTAGAACCCTACTAGTGTGCATTCTAACGACCCTCATACACAATCCATCATGTTTTCTACTGTGGAATGCATTACAATTGTTATTAAAAAAGGAAGAAAGAAAACTTACTACAATTTAAGGGGTGGGAAAATAAACTTTTTGTTAAATAATGTAGGCATTAGATTATTACTTTTTAAAAGAGAGTCTGTTATAATCATAGATCAGATTAAGTACATTTTTAGAAATTGAATTTTGGAAATGGTGATGTCATTGGAAACTAGTAGATTTTTGACTGTTAACTATTTCCTTCTTTAAAACACCCAGCTTTTGTATATAAATGATTACTATTTAGGTACTTCTTATGTTACTTAACTTTAATTAAGTCGTCAACTTTCTATGTAAAGTATTATAGAATGTGTTAGAATTTTAAAAAATCTAATCAGTGTGAGTGAAAACCTTTGAGAAGTTGAAATTCGTTGGCCAAATTATCTTAGTGTTCAGGAAACTGCTGAGCTGCCGTCTTGGGAAGCAGAGGCTAAGCCTCCTAGAATAGAGTGAGTCTCCATCTAGTGGCATCATTTTGCATGTGACTTAATGGCGTAAAGCTTCTCGTGGATAAAAGTTTGTGGGCTATGAACTTAGTCATACAAAAGCATTCACGTATTTGTTCTCTCTGCTCTTTCTTCCCCAGGCTGGTGCTTGAGTTCAACCTCATGTTTTACGCTTTTGGCAAGTTTTCTACTGCAGTTTGGAGCTGGTGTGGCATGTTTCTCTCCACGCTTGGAGTCCCTTATGTCCTCTTTGTATATTGGGCCAGAGGCTACAAGAGGAACTCCCACCCTGTCCTCCGCACTCTCTTCTATGGCTCGCTGTTCGTTGTCTTCCAGCTTGGAGGTTTAGGGTTTGTGCCAGCCTACATTGCATTAGCGTACACCCTGGCACCAGCTTCCCGGATCGTTCTCATAATTGAACAGGTGAGGTTTTGAGTGTCGTCCAAAGTAGTGCTCTGCTCAGTTAAAGCCACACAGACAATACTGATATCCGCTATTTCCAGCTGTCTGGGTAAATTACCTTGTCTGGTTTGTTACACAGTTACATGTAAAATTAAAATGTTAATCTAGATTAGCTTCTCTTTTAAGAAATTATGGTTAACTATCATGGACACGTTAAAATTTTCATTAGAGGTTTATTAAAATTATCTAGGTTTATAAGGATATTTACGTACTTAAACACGACTTTTGATTTGTCAAATCATTGTTTTTATTATTGATTTGCATTCAAGTATAGGGTTTATTGTGTGTACTCGAGTATAAGTCGACTTGACTATCAGCCAAGGCACCAAATTTTACCACACAAACTGCATTTAAAATGTGCTGAAAAAACTTGGCCTATACTCAATTGCATACAGTATTTTAATTTAATTTTCTGACTTACTGGCTTTAAAATAATCATTTTATTGGAGGCTCATAGTGCATACATACATACATTGTGTCAAGCACATTTGTGCATTTGTTGCCATCATTCTCAAAACATTTTCTTTCTACTTGAGCTCCTCACCCTCTCTCACAAATCTTTGATAATTTGTAAATTGTTATTTTTTTCATGTCTTACACTGACCGATGTCTCCCTTCACTGATTTTTTTGTTGTTCATCCCTCCTGGGAGGTGATTATGTATAGATCATTGCAATTGGTTTCCCCTTTCTCTTCCCACCTTCTCCTTCCCCTCCTGCCTTACTGACTTTTAATAATGATGATCATAGTTTTAAAACCAAAGCAACATTTGAATATTTGCATGAAGTCATATGATTAAAGTAGAATAAAATTAAAGAGCAATAACTTAAACCATTTTCAAAATTAAAATCTCAAGCAATGACATGTATGATTTCAAAATACTGTATCGAGAAAAGTTTGGTCTTTATTTTTGCTAAGGGGAAAGACCATTTCATTAGACTTCATTCAAGTTCACCGGTGCTGTGTGGAATCGATTACAACTCTTAGCAATGTAAGGCAGAGTACAGCTGTTGCATGGGTTCTAGTAGCAGATGCTTGCATCTTTCTCTCATGGAGTGACTGGTGGGCCTGAATGAATGACCTTGTAGTTAGCCAACAGGCACTTAACCACTTGCCATATGGTGCTTTTAGACCGGTGGTTCTCAACCTTCCTAATGCCTCCACCCTTTAATACAGTCCCTCATGTTGTGGTGACACCCCCACCATAAAATTCTTTTCATAGCTATTTCACAACTGTAATTTTGCTAGTGACAGGGTCATTTGACCCCCAAAGGGGTCATGTTGAGAACTGCTGTTTTAGATGAAAAGTAATTTTAGAGTATACAACTTGGTCTTATATTCCATATGAGTGAGGATGTGTTAAGAGTGTGCAAAATTACAAAGCTTTTTTGAGTAATCATTCTCTAATTCTGTTCTAAGTTATAGGAGGCAAGCCAATGATAGAAAAGTCACCTTCTTACTTGCTTATATTTTTAACCTGTAGGTTCGTTTTATAATGAAAGCTCATTCATTTATCAGAGAAAATGTGCCTCGAGTGCTGGATTCTGCTAAGGAAAAATCAAGTATGTAATTCCATACCATCAAAAGATATTTATAGTGTTTTTCAAACTTGGGAGTCCTGTGGGGTGACATATTCTGCAGAGAATAATGTTTGATTTTCAGTATATAGGATTAATATTTATTGTCGTTGCTTTCTCATTATTCCAGTTTTACCATTGTGATACAGTGTTAAAAAATGAACCATTGGATTCTGGTAACCTAGCATTCATTTTTTCCTTAGCATTATTTTTAAGGAATGGTCATAGGCTCATTGCACCCATGAGTATTTTTTTAAGTACTACTTCAGCCCTTAGTTACTAAACTCTTAGAAGTAACATAATTTAGAGAGATGGTTATAGTTGGTAAGTATAAGAATAGGAGATATTCATTGCAGGACTTGAGTACAGGGAGAGGGATTCTGTTGTATGCCTTATCTTCCCATTTAGATTTGCTAGGAGGTAACAAAGAGCCTTTGGTCTAAGCACAGGCTTCTTTTTCCAGGCACGGCACCCATACCCTCATTTGGCCAGTACTTGTACTTCTTGTTTGCTCCTACCCTCATCTACCGGGACAGCTACCCCAGGTAATGGCTGTGAAGTCGCATCAGAATGGGTCATGGCTGGCATTGGTTAGGCAGGCCCTTCCTGTAGCGCTCTGTGTAGAACTTAGAATGGATTTTAGTTTTCTCTGGGATGGGAAGCCCTAGATGGTGAGTCTGTCACTCTTTTGTTGTCATCATCTTTAACATTCTTAAATGTATTTTAGGTGAAAGTTTGCACAGTAAGTTCCTTTCGCATCAATGACTTACATTCAGATTGTTCTGGGACACAGGTTGCTATCTCTCTAGTGTCATCATTCCACTCATTTCCACCCTACCTGTTCTCTTTCCATCCAGATTTTGACCCTCTTTGCCTTATTTTTGGGGGGCAAATGTTAACTTGTTTTGTTTCTGTGTAGTTGAGTATATTTGTGTGTGTGTGTGTGTTTATTTATTTCATACACCAACCTGTCATTTGGCTTCAGTGCAGATTAAAAGGGTGGTAGTCTTAGAAGTTCCTTGAGTCTCTATCTAGTATTTTTTGAAAAACCCAGCAGTCTTTTTACTTTTTAAAGGAAATTGAGCTTTGTTCTGCATTTTTAACCCAGTATATAAGACTAATCTGGAGGTGGTGTGTGACCTCTAATTTTAAAGAGGGGAAGAGGATCAAGATCAACATTCCCAGACTGATTCCTGTGAGGCAGAAACATACATCTACCCCCTAACCTTTCACCAATTCTGACATTAACTCTCCCATTGCATGATTTACACCTTAAGATTAGCTCCATCATTCATTTCAGTGCTCACACAGAATAGAACTCACGGACAGTACTCATGATTGTGGGTTCAAGTTATGATTCAGGACCAGAAACTACTGAGGATACAGTTCTGCTCTCAGGCTGGTCTCTTCTCAGCAGTGACTGCAGGAATCCTCTCTCTGGGATTGCACGCACAGCCCCTTGACTCCTGCCAGGTTAGGCAAGTTTGCCAAAGCTCTTTCAGTTGCTGTGGAGGCACTTCTGGCCACTTCAGCTCTGGCTTGCTTTTTTCGTGGGCCCAGAAGCACCAGTCTCCTGGTTCTTCTGATGCTATTTTGATACTGCTGTTTCCTGTCAGTTTAGCTGGGTGTTACATACAGCTTTCTGTGTCTCCTGGGTCAGGGACATTGTTAGCACAGGGATCCTAGGTCCAAAGAACACACACATTACCACAGGGGCAAATAATTTTATCCTGTCCTGTAGTGTTTGCTATGAGTCAGAATTGACTATCTACTGAATTTTCGTTTTCCCTTCTCTTTCCTGGTAGCCATGAAAAAAGGTTGCCTTCTTTGTATTATGGGAATATTTGTGTCACTGCTTTTATTGCTCTTGGATATTTGCATAACAGTGGAATGCTAAGAATTAGAGATTTGACCCTTGTCCGATATGCTGGTACTAACCCCCCATCCCCAAGTCTGTGAGTTCTCATTTAACTCTTACTGGTACTTTTTTTTTTAATGAACATATATAATATAAATAATTTTTAGAAGTTACTTTTAGTAGTATTGCTTGACAGAATTATACAGGTACCTCATATGACCATAAGCAGTGTTCTGTGTGGTAGAGAACATTAATTGTGAAACATTTATTAGAGTTTAGTTATTTATTTAAAATTTTTATTTTGTTTCTTTCTCCTTAGGACCCCCACTATAAGATGGGGTTATGTTGCTACCCAGTTTGCACAGGTACATTCTTTTTTAGTACCCAGCCCCTGGCATGTATTGATTGGTGGAAGGTGGAAATTCTTATTTTTAATAGCAGTTCATTATAAATTTGTCTTTAACAATGTGAGAGTTCTAGAATTCTTTTTGTTGAGACGATGAACCTTTATTCCCAGCACTTCTAATAGTGTTCATTTTTTTTGTTAACATCAGAGGTAATTTTCTCCCATTAGAAAATAGATATTATTCTAAGAATTCTATTTGTTTCTTCAGCCTAACACCCACCTCCTAATTTGTGTGTGCAAAGTTGTGAAGTACATATAATTTGGACTCTCTAATCACCTCCCATACTCAGAGTGAAATTTCCCCTAAGCTTCCCTTGTATGTTTTTGTCTAAACCAAATGTAAGTTGTCAAATAAAGTTATATTGCTTATTTGACAACCCTAAGTGTTAAACTGCCCCCAGACTTTCTTGGCTGTAATTCATACAGGAGCATGTCACCTGACCTTTCTCTACATTGCTTGGTAGATTTGTAGTAGTTATTTGAGCCTAAATTGTTTGTACCACCTTGGGTTCTTCATATATATAAAGTACACATATATATAAACTTATAGAATAATTGGTTATTATGTGGGCTCTAGATAGCGCCCTTGCTTTAAGGCTGATGTATGTCCTTAACTCAGTCTTTCCTCATGAAGCCATTCTGTCTTTGTTATGTTCCCCAGACTTTCGGTTGCTTTTTTTACGTGTACTACGTGTTTGAAAGACTCAGCCTGCCCCTGTTCCGGAACATGAAACAGGAGCCCTTCAGCGCTCGCGTCCTGGTCCTGTGTGTGTTTAACTCGATCTTGCCAGGTAGCATGGATCTTGGTTACTTTGTTCAGTCATACATTCTCATGGAGAATGTAAGGCCTGTGGTTTTCTTCCTCTTCCTTCATAGCCTTGTCTATACATCCAGTACCTTTCTTGAGCACTTTTCTATTTATATGGAAAGATCAAATGTCATCCTTTTAGTTTGGGGGCCAGTTCTTTGATCTAGCCTATAGTTTTCATTCACATTTTGCTTTCCCTGGAGTGTGGACAGCCTATATTTATGCTTTCTCTTTTCATTCAGCTAAGCTCTATACTCTTCTCCCAATCTATTAATCACCTTTTGAGTCTCTGTCTCTCCAGGAGAAATTTTAGTCTTTTTCCTATTTGACTTCCATGTGTAATGACTTCCTTTTTCTAAATCTCATCTGCCTACTATTTCTTATTCTCCCTCAGACTTTTTGGCTATACCTCAATGTCTTAACTTCATGCATTCTGCTTATTTTTGCCAAATAACCTTGGAGGCAAAATCTCCCCCAGTTGAAAACAACTGGCTAGAGAGATATGTAAGTATAGACTTTTAAAGAGTTTTGTGTACCAAATTTACACCTAAGACTTTCTGTTAAAAGGAAGATTATCTGTTGCTTAGAAAGTGCTGCTTTGTAAAACTAAAGCAAACGTGTTCACTAATTTTGAGTTGGGTAAAGAGAAATACCAGTACATTTTATAAAATAACTTTAAGTAAAAGAATGATGACAATAGCTTGAGCACACACCTGGTGACGGGGTCTGACCCGGGCGCACTCCGTCTTCTAGGGGTGCTCATGATGTTCCTGATGTTCTTTGCCTTTCTGCACTGCTGGCACAACGCCTTTGCCGAGTTGCTGCGTTTTGGTGACAGGATGTTTTATAAGGTAATGTCTACGTGGACAGATTTATTTTTCTACGTTCTACTTCCTTGTTGCTAGCTTTTGAGGGTTGTTGGTTAATACTGCTAGTTTTTAAAGGCAAACTTAGCAAGTTACTGTTCCTTTCCACAGTTATGCCAACATGAAGCCCGAAAATCTGCAGTAGATTAATTTGCATAGCCTCTTTTCTTTTACCTACACATAAAATCTGCTCCCTTTACCCAGCAGGTAGTTTTTGCTGTATCCTGGAAGAACATATTGATAATTAAAATGGAAAATTACATGTCCCCAGGGCATTATGAGACTTTTCCACCTGCTTGTTACTTTGAAAATGTCTGGTTATGTTGTAGTGACCACAGTGAGTGAGTCTTTTTGTGATGATACCAGTTACACTAATCATGTTGAATTATCGCTACCGGAGACCAAGCATTTGCCCATTGCTGTTACTCTATGTGAGATCATCCGGTATTCCCCTGTGATTGATTTTCTTCACTGAACACAGAGTTGCATGTATCAGAATTTTTTCCCTGATGACTGCGTACTGTAGTGAGTGCTTTTGTGTGTGTGTGTGAGTGTGTGATTCATCCATTGAGGGCATTAGGTTATTTCCGCTTATTGAATACTGCTGCAGCGAACATTTGGGGACCACCAACTGTTTAGTGTCAGCACCCTATTTAGTCTGCATGACTGTCTTCAAGGCAAGGGGAGTTTACTGGTGAATGTTTCAGTGCACATTAATTTAAATGATTCTGTGTTTTCTGGTTTTAATTACAAACTCACTGACAGTGTCATAATAATTTGCATGACAATGATACCAATGATTTAGGGACTTTATAATATGTAGAACTAGAATTAATGTCTCATTCAACACAATAAATCAAAATGCCTTTTAAGATTTTTCTGAAATCATTGTGTGAACTAGCAATGTACCACAACATACTCTGGATACTAGCCTGTGTGTGTGTGTGTGTGTGTGTGTGTGTGTGTGTGTGTGTGTTTTCCTTATGACTCTGTGAGGTTTTGGCTTGTTTGTTTTGGTTCTCAGTGTTTTATATTTTGACTTTTTTCCTCCAGGATTGGTGGAATTCCACGTCCTATGCCAACTATTACAGGACCTGGAATGTGGTGGTCCATGACTGGCTGTATTACTATGCTTACAAGGACTTTATCTGGGTAAGCGCTTGGGTCCATTCTGACTCGCAGCGGTCCCTGCGGACAGAGGGGGTAGAAAGCTCTGTCGTTCTCCCTCCGCCTGGCTGGGGGGTGCCCTGTGGTGAGTAGCGCAGGTAACCGGCCCCTGGTGCCCCGGGGCTGCTTCTGAGTTAGCAGCAAGTCTTCATTGACTGCTGCTATCTCAGAAATGAAAATTATTTTCTTAAGAAGTAGAGAAAGTGTTTAGAAAGTGGAAACACTCCGATGCGTTACAGTACATCTCTGCAGTCAGTAATGTGTAGCTCTTGGAGACAAGGCCCTGGGGTTGCGGAATTGCTTTTCAATTGTAAGAGCCACATTTGTGATGAAGAAAACACTCGATTTGAGTGCAGCTCTGTCATTTGTAATCATACTTTCACATGCACACAAAACACATTCTTTATCATTTGTAAACGATACACTTGTTGTCTATTAAAAAAAAAAACCTGATTTTTCACCATGGCTACTTGTAAATACTTTGATAGTTCAATAAATATTTAGTATTTTTGGCAAATTTGCCTACATTTTCTCAACATTAATGTGTTTGTAAAGACCTCATCTTTATCAAGTGACTCTTGTAATAAACCCTTATGCTGGTAAATTATAAACCCAATATGATTTCACTTAGCATGTGATTGCCACAAGTTGTATTTGATTCATGTTTTATGAGTTTTTACTTTGTTTATATTTCCTTAGCTTTTCACAAAGAGGTTCAAGTCTGTTGCCATGTTAGCTGTCTTTGCTGTGTCTTCTGTGGTGCATGAGTATATCTTGGCTATTTGTTTGAACTTTTTCTATCCAGTACTCTTCGTGCTCTTCATGTTCTTTGGAAGTAAGTATTGTGGCATGCCATGAGTACCGAGTACTACATCAAAAGAGAACATCTTGTGCAGCGGGTTAAAAGGGAGATGGTGCCAAGGAGTCCAGGAAGAAAAAATAATTCTTAGAAATTGATTGTGGGGGCAATTTACAATTCTGCTTGACATGATTGAGCTATGGAATGATATGATACATGTATGAGTTCCCAATTAACAATAACTTAAAATATAAGTAATAAACGTCAGGACAAGAAAAATGCATAAATGAACTGTACAATCGATATGGAAAAGTAGCTGGTATAACTCTTTTCAATATATCGATTAAGTAACCCTTGAAGGCTGTGACTCATTTGTTACCACTAGACCATGAAAACTCTGTATGAACAGCTCCTTGCGCTACTAGTGTGCGCGCACCCCCAGAAAACACTTTTTAGTAGGAATCATATAAGTGATTCCATGGAATCTCTTTGCCCTGCAGAAAATTTTCTGTTAAGTCATTGACTAGTACACCTCAACTATTAAGTGATATCAGTATCCGAGGCTTCTCAGCTCTTAATCAGTTGTTTGGATAACTTTTTTTGGTGTTCTTCTTAACTTTAGTGGCTTTCAACTTCATTGTCAATGACCGTCGGAAGAAGGGAATTTGGAATGTTATGATGTGGGTGTCCCTTTTCACGGGCCATGGAATCATCCTGTGCTTTTATTCTCAAGAGTGGTACGCACGCCAGCATTGCCCTCTGAAAAATGTGAGTCCTCAGTCCTACGCTTCCTGATGAGAGCTGATGGATGATATTGAGAAGAATATTAGTGGAGGCGAAGATGAACCCTCCCTGAAGGGAGAAAAAATAGAAGGGAAAGCATTAGCTTATGATCTGGTCTTTCTTTCTGTCCTTAGAATTTTTTTTTCTTTCTTTGGTTTTCTTTACATTGATCTCTCCATTGCCTTTTTTTTTTTTAACTTGCCATGTAACACCTGCCCCTCTCCCCCTTTCAAAGCTCCCCCTCTGGTTTCCTTTGACTATTCTGATACAAGTATTCTCCAGGATTTTCCTCAGTATTAGGTGTTCCTACCTACCCCACTTCTACCATCCACATGTCTATTTTGTCTCTTTCCTTCCAAAGTAATATCGTAGAACTTTGTAGGCGTCCAGCCCACACTGATAAGCCTAAGGCGCTATTTCCTGTGACTCTTACTCGGTTGGTGTTTTTATTTCTCTCTCGTTCATCAGTCTCAGGTAGACATAGGCTTTGACGTTAAGCCTTGAGCGGATGACTCCTAAATTGAAATCTTCAGCCCTAGTTCATTCTCTTAAGAATTTTGGTTCTTTTCATATACCTATCTCAGCAGCATGGAAAGTAAGTTTGAACTGTAGATAAAATTACTGAACATTTTGAACTGACTGCTTATAATTTTAGGTTCACAGAAATAGGTGGTATCAAAGGTTAATGCCCTCAAGTACTAACTGTGGTCCCTATAGGTGCTTCAGAGGCCCCCATAGGTACCTTGGAAGAAAGAAGGCCTGGCAGTCAACCCTATAGACACAGTTCTCTGAAATTCTAGAGCTTATCATGAATTGGAGTTAACAAGGTGCTGGGGTGAGGGTGCACTACAAATCTCAGAACACAACATTTAACCCTCTACTGCTTTCCCTGCCATGAGGAGCCCTGGTGGTCCAGGGGTTTAAGAACTCAACTACTAACAGAAATACCTGGCAATATGCTCATGAAGATGACAGTCTAGAAAAGCTCATTTAATGGTTTCTATTTAATGGTCTCTACCACTGGATGACTCACGGTAAGACCTCCTCAAACCAGGCATAAATTGCACACAAGTAAACTCTTTCTCTTTTTCCCCTTTGTAGCCCACATTTCTGGATTATGTACGACCACGTTCCTGGACTTGTCGTTATGTGTTTTAGAAGCTTGGATTTTGTTTTGCTCTGTTTTTGGTCACCGAAGATTGGTCATTCTGCCTGATTATGGGCTGGCAGCTACTTCCAGCGGTCCTGAAGTTCTCTGTGTCAGGGGACCACTCGAGGCTTTACAGATGGCTCGCTCATCCCACGGCCGCGTGAAACTGATCTTTCGGATGGTAGAAGGGAGACTGATCCCAGCAGCAACGCAGAGATAATGACAGAAGTTGCCAAGTTTTACCTGCTTAAGCCTGGACAATTATAACTGCATCTTCTGTTTCTAGACTCAGTTAACAAAAATATGAAGAAATTGTTCTAATTACCTCTGATTTAGAATTTTTTTCATGCACAATGTTGGAATGTATGCTGATTAAATGCAATTGAAGGAGAAAAGGAAATGATTTAATGTGGATTATTGTCGCTTTATAACTATAAAGAGAATGTCACCCATTTTCCAAAGATAATCTTATATACACTGCTTAATATTTTTATTAGGGGGAGAAAAAAGTTAAGTACTACTTAACTTTTACCATCCATAACTCCCCACCTCACCCCCCTACACACACCATGTAGTCGCGATTTCTATAGTGCAAACATGTTTCTCCTTGGGGGTCCTCTGTTTGCCTATATCAGATTATGTCATAAGGAAATCAAAGAGGGGAGGGTGGAGGAAGCAGCACAAGAGAAAGAAAAGCATATCCTCTTATGCCTTCTAAAGTAAGGGGTTCAGAGCTAATCATTTAAATTGCTTTTAATTATGGAAAGCAGGTGCCCTCCCTTTTTAAGATAATAGAAAACGCTATTGAGAAATATCCTTTGGTGGCGGGGGAGGGGGGAATATCCTTTGGTATAATTATGTTGTCTAATAAATATTGAGCTAACTTGAATTATTTTGCAGCCAAGTTACTCAGAAATTTAAATATTTTCCACCTCCATTAATATTAGAATGACTACTAATGATGCAGAAGCTGGCTTCTGTAATTACACAATTATTATATATATATTTTAATTGTATTGTACTTCTAGGAAAATTACTATAGGATTGTTTCAACAAACCGATCGTTTCGTGTTTCCATGCCAAAACATGGGGTGTGTCAGAGTTCTTCTGTACACACGAGTCTGTTAAGAAGGTCAGACAGTGGATGAGAGCAGGAGCCGTCCGTGTAACTGAGCTTCCCACCAAAGCCAGGAGCCGTAGGAGTGATCCAAATGATGATTATTTGCAGCAGCTAACGGGAAACCTGTCCTGATATTCTAATGGCCCTGCTGTTATCAAAATGTTTTGGGAACTCCTTCTGTAATTTCTTAAAACTCAGGTGAGTTATGCAAGAAGATAAACAAAACTCTTAAATATTTGCAGGTTCATTTGAACTCAAAGCACCTAGTCATTTTACCTTTGACTCACGAGTGTGGGCAGTTTTTGAAAGGGGAAATCCAATCTCAACAGCCACTGCTGCTTTTTAAAGTAAGCATAAATTTCAAGCTGCAGTGTTTGCATAGTGATATCGTCATTGTAATGGAATCATAACCTTCTCATAAGACTACTTTTATAATATAGCTTATAATTGCTGGCATTTTTCTTAAAAATTAAAAGCATTCCAATTAAACTCAAGTACATTTTAAATATAGTGAGAACTTGGTAAAACTGTCTAATATATATAGTCATCAATTACTATGCCAGTCTTTTAAAGCAAAAATGATTTTTGTATAAAATTGTGGTTGTCACGAATGAGTTCTGAGGTCTCTATTTCTGTTATGGACTACTAGAAATATACACTCCAGAGATTTGTCACTGGCGAGTCTGACTGCTGTCTTTATTTATTGGACTGTTGGATGCTATTTTCTTTTAAAAATCTCTATGTTTATTAGTGATTCTTCACAAGATTTAAACAATGACAAATTGCATCATATTAAAGGAGAGATTGTTTAAATGAAAAACGTCAGATTTTCAGCAACACGTAAAATAATCAGAGGAATAACCCTTTTCAGTGAATAAAGCTTACTTTGGTAGCCATAAACTTATTGCTAATTACTTCTGGCAAAGATACCTTTCTACACCATCACAGACACTGAACAAGTGAAAACTTGAACTAAAATACTCTTGCCAACATGTTTTAGGAAGGTTTTTTTATTAGTATTTTGTGTGAAATTTCTTTCCTGTAAAAAGTGTTAATGGCAATAGACATTATTTTAATTTGTATTGTCCAAGAGAACAATTAACATAGGTATTTCACTCTTGTCAGATTGCTAACTGGGTCTTCTAGTACCTTCATATGTGGAATAAATTTGTTCGATATTTTTATATTTATCTCATTCTTAGATAATGAACCTAAAAAAGAGTTACAGTTTTTGTTTGTTGATGGATTAAAACTAGTGTAATTGGCCAGATAAATTTGTCTTGAGTCCTTGGTATCAATTCCTCTTTTTGCCCTTCCACCTCTGTGAACTTTTGATAAATTATAAATTATTGTTTTCATATCTTATACTGTCCACCATCATCCTTCACCGACATTTGTGTTATTCGTTCTCCTGAGTGGAAGTGTTTATGTGTTTATCATTCTGATTGGGTACCCCTTCCCCCACTTCTCCTTATCCTCATGATATTGCTACTCCCATTATTGTACTTGAAGGGTTTATCAGTCCTGGATTCCATGTGTGTAGACCTCTTATGTGTCCCAGTGTACATGCTCCCATCTCACTGGCTTTGTAAGGTAGGACTGGGGTCATGATCGTGGGGAAGAAGCATTAAAGAACTAGAGGAGTGTGCTTTGTTGATGCTATTCTGCACCCTGGCTGACTCCTTGTGACCCTCCTTGATCACATTGATAAGATTGTTTGGGGTCTTCTGACCCTCCCCCTTTTTTATTATGTTTTTGGGGTTTTTTTTTGGCATCACCTCCCCCCTTTTTTAATAACTACAAAGTAATGGGTGATACTGACCTGTTAAGAAAGAACATAATGTTTAACATTCTATATTTGCAAATACAGATTATGTTGCAGAATTCATCTAGCATAGGAAATTTTTGGCATAGTTAAAAATTTTATAGTTGCCTGAAAAATTGAAGTAATAAAAGAGTATTATTATTAAATTATTATTAAATAAACAGTATTAAAATATGGTTGAGAAAAAAAATTTTTAATGTGGTTGAGTTGACCACATGATGTTATCAATTTGAAATTTGTGAATTTATGTAATTATGATAAAAGCTCTTTGAGTGCAAGTGACTAAAATGCTTTGTTTTGTGTGTGTAGAAAGATATGACTTCTAAGGGTGCCATGATGCAATAATTAGAACTTCATTATGGGACCTTTATAAAATACTGTTACATTTGAGCATGTGAAACAGATAAAACATAACTGCTTCTGGTTCAGACTAGGAATAGCGGGCTGGAACCCTTCTTGCTCGGGACCCCAGGCCCCAGAAAGAGATGAGTCTAACTTTTGTGAAGATCGCCCACACTTAATACAGTGTGATCTTGGACAAAGTCACTTAGTATTTATCAGAGCTACAGCTTTCTTCACTTGTAAAAGGGGGTTAATAACTGCCTCATAGGGTTGTTACAAGGTACTACCCTGGCAGAAATGGGGACTCACTATGTATTTGTTTTCTGTATAAATTGAGAGCATCATAGTATTTCCTCTATAAATTCTTAATCTCACCAGCAATTTTTTTTATTGAAAAACTGAATCCCGCAGTTGTCCACAAAATAGGAGTTTTGTCATTTCAAGATAACCATGATAAGAGTTAAGTCACTCAAAGAGAAGCCACTTCTTTCTGCAGAGAAGCTGTAGGCGGTTTCAAATAGCTGATGGTCATTGTCTACCTGCCCAGTGTGAACTCCACTACACCACCCAGCCTCCTCTGGAAGGCCCTCTACAGCAACAACTCACTGCAGACTCACAGTGACCTTACAGGACAGGGTAGAACTGCCCCCGTGCATTTCTGAGCTTAAACATTCCACGAGGCAAAACCCCCATCTTTCTCAAGGAGTGGTTGGTTGGTGATTAGAATTGCTGACCTTGCAGTTAGCAGCCAGACTCAGAGTTACTATCTGATATATACCTTGTGGGCATAGTGCACAATACCTGTTCCATTTGCACGACTATGTAGATTGTTGTTGCAGGATTATATCTGATTGTATTTATGTCTCTAGTTTTGAATATGTGTCTACCCTCTAGTTAGTGGTGTACCCTCTCACCCTTCCCTTTTAACCATCAAATGATGTATTTTTCTATGCGTGAAAACTAATTTCACTGAAATTATCCAGGTGACCCATGCTATAAGGTGTTTCATAGACTCATTGCTATTTAGCATTGCCTACCATCAGCATTGACCGGATGGCTGAGAGGTTGGCTTTGGTTTGGGTAGGTTCCTTCATGTGGACTCATTTTGTAATGAATACTGGAGGCCCACATATACCACCACCAGGATTATTTCCAGATTTATCTATTTACGCATGAGGTCAGGGGTATAGACTTCTAAACATAAATGCCTTTCTGCTGTTATGTAAGTATTTAAGTATAAAGTGTTCAGAAGTAGTCTAATTTGTACCTAGTATTAGAATTTACCTAGGGGGAAGGTAAAAACGAAACCATATCTCCCTGTGTAAAAAATGCTAACATGTAGAAAAAGCAGAATACATATTTTTTAGAATACATTTCTTAAGGGATAACAGTATATACTTTTATTAATATGTGATTTGTTTATTATATAAAAACTTATGTAGCTTATGCACTGTATGATATATCAAAAATCTGCCTGGGTCATTTTGTGTCATTTTCCTTCACTATCTCTAGGCTTTATGTTTATGGCTAGTAAACAGAAACATCAAGGACATGAATGTTTTGAGGGATGAAATGAATATTATCTATGATTAGTTTCCAATATCAACATAGATGTCAGGTTTTATAGTTTTGGAATTCATTTTTGAAACAAAGTGTCACACATCAGATAAATTTGTAAAAGGGGAGCTGTAGCTACCACCCGTGAGACCGTTTCTGTTGCTGCACGCCAACCATCACCCACTCGGAATTTTAATGCCCAGTGTGAAGATCAGTAGACAGTAATTATGATAGCATTATTGAGTTTTAGGCTAATAGGATGCTGCATAATACATAATAAAAAAGTTTGCATTTCCCCCCGCTATTAAATATAACCAAGACTTTTAAATAGCTACTGTAGACTTGAGGCAAAAAAGTTTAAGATCAGAAATCAAATGTTTCAAAACAAAACCAAAATTATCCCGACTATAAAACCACACACCTGTACTCCTTTTTTCTAAACAATTTCTACCCTGTTTTGCATGGTTACATTAATGCTTCTGTCCACTTTCTCACTACCATGCTTCAAGGTGGATGTATGGATTGTGATAAGAGTGGTAGGAACCCCCAATAAAATGATTTTTAAAAAGTCATGTGTTTATAATGATTAAATATTGCATATACTGTGTTAGATGTATTTGGGGGGCTATCGCCAGTTCTTTCAAAAGTAACAAGGCTTATTCAAATACTGACTTTTTAAGAAACATGTATAGTTCTGCATTCATAAATACGTCCTCCGTAACAGCAGGCAGCCAGAAAACCACCGCAAACAACCAACCCATGCCACTGAGTAGACACAGCGCCCCTCCGCCCAAACACGTGGCCTTCAAGTCAATCCCAATCCAGAGCAGCCCCGGAAGTAGGACTGTCCTGTGGCTTTCCTCGATTCCCAACCTTCGTGACCCTTACAGGGATTTTGCAAACCTCCCACTCTACTGTGCCCACTGCTCACAGGGCGGGCAAATCAGTGAGCAGGCTGGTCTCTGAGCTAATGCAGGGGCTGGTAAAGATGACAGGTTTTAGGGCCCTTTTGTGACTATATTTGCATTAAAAATTCGATATTCTTTTTTTGGCGGGGAGGGCATCACTGCCCTCAGGTGGTGGGAGTAGGAGGCCCAGCCTTTGCTCAGTGGAGCTGGAATCGAACCTCCATCCCAGTGGGCCGCAGTCCCGCGCACAACCACTTTGACTTTGAAGACCCACCCAAAAGGGAAATTGCCTCCTTGGTTTGCAGATAAGTGGGTTGGACAGAATAGTGTGCCTTTTAAGACAAGACTGAGAAAAACCAGTTTTGAAACAAAATGCGCCACCTTCATCCAACACGTCGTTCTTACTCAAGGATTGGGCAGCATTCTTGCAGAAGTTCCATAGTGGTGGCATTTTACAGCGAGAACAGCGCTGACAAGCAAGCACTGTGGAAGTGAGAGGAATGGGCGGGGAAGGCACCCTCAGAAAAATAGTCATTCTCACACCAAGTGACTACTTATTGCCACTAAGGGAAAATCTCAATGTGTCTTTTTCCCCTCTAGCATGAAAGCTTAAGGTCTTTTAAGGTTCTTTTAGGCCCAACATAATTTGGGTAGGGGCCTAAATGTATCACATTCATATACCCGATACATTTCTAAGTCTAGTGATGGCCTGTGTTTGCTGCCTGCAGTGAAGAAGATGAACTTCTCCCATACTTCCTAAGCGCCATGTTCCGGCTCCTCTGCTAGGTACCAGGAATACTCCTGTGCAGTGCTTCTCAGCCTGGGGGTCGTGACCCCTTTGGGAGTTGAATGACCCATTTGTAGGGGTTGCCCAATTCATAACTAGCCAAATTATTGTCATGAAGTAGCAATGGAAATAATTTTATGCCTGGGGGGGTCACCACCACACAAGGACCTATATTAAAACATTGTGGCATTAGGAAGGTTGAGATCATGTGGGATCAGAAGGAAGGTAAGAATTTTAATAGCATAAAAGAAAATCTAGTCTGAAGGATGCCCTTTGTGGAAGTGATACCAGCAGTGTCCAGCCTCTGAAAGTTTGGCTGTGCAGTGCCTATATTGCTTCTATTGCTATTTTTCTTCCTTTGTTAATTAGCTACAAATACCTGTCTGCTTCCTACCCACACTTCAGAGTGTGGTGTGCTCGGCTTACATGCGTGTGTGTATGATTCCCTGTCCATATGCTTTGGAAATGTGTTGGTCAGAGGTAGAGTGGTGTAAAGACTTACACATGACGTCATTGTAGCATTCCTTTGTTGTTGGGGTGCCTTGTCTGGCACTTTCTCTGACACTGTTCTGTGTCCGTGAGGTTTTCAGTGTCTCACAAGGTTCCCAGGCCACAGTGGCTAAACCCTCAGAAGGGAGAGCCCGTTCCTTCTTTGTAGTCTATTCTATTCTTTGTAGTCTATTGAAGTGATTTTGTGTCGTCTTTTTTGGGGGGCGAGACATCACTGCCCTCTAGTGGTTGTGGGAGCTACCCAGCCTTGCTCCTGAGAGCTGCTGTTGGATTTGAACCACCAAGCCTGTGGGCTGCAGTCCTGCACTCAACCACTAAGCCACCAGGGCTCAGCTCAATTTTGTGTCATCTTAATGGGAAGTTTATGGGGAAAAATGATTTAACTTGCTCAACAAATCTATCAGGATAGATTTTAAGTGATGGATACTAACCATTTAGTTTATTCCCAAAGAATTGAAGGTCCTGAAATTTTAACCATGTTGTAGTCCCCCATTATTTGTAAACCCAATCCTAATAGAGAAGATTAATCATTGGACAAGAAGACAAAATGCACTGCTTCACCCCATGTACTTCCTCATTCCTGGAACACACCTATCTCATGACACCCCCCCCTTCCTCCTTGACTAAGCACCACGCAGGCACTTGAAATCCCTGCCCATTCTGCTTCTGTAACTGCTCGCAAAGTGTAAAAGCTGCTCTCGCCCGCAAAGTGTAAAAGCTGCTCTCGCTCACCGTGTGGGGGCCCAAATCTGGGAATGCTAGTTCCTCTGGGACACTGGCTGCTAAGTGTTTCATCCAAGTTCTTCAAGAGTGCTGCCTGGTCATGATTTTGCTGTTACAATTAACAAGAAAAGCGAATGCCAAAAGTTTTTAAGATTAGAAAGCAATCCAGAAGAAGCCAAATCAGTATTGTAAGGTTGGCGTTCAATGATTTTCCATCAAAAAGCTTGCAAAATTGCCTCTGTTTGAATGAGGAGTGTTGCAATGGAGGATGACTCTAGTGAAGCTGTCCAAGTGTGTTTCTGCTAAAATTGGCCACCTTTCTCGAAACACAGTAAACAGCCGTTAGTGTTCTAAGGCCCTCCAGGAAGTTCATGAAATGCCTTGAACATCCCCCCAAACTTGCTGTACCTTTCATTCCTAACCTGTTGACTTTTGCATAGACTGGACTGTTTTCATAGCTCGGGCGCCATTTGTGCTGTATTAAAATTCTTTAAAAAAACAAAACACTTCAAAACCTTGATCCCACTTACTTAAGATTTCCAAGGAAAGCTCTGTTCTTATCTGCAGCTCTTCTTTCTGTAATAGTTTGGGCACCTATCAACTCTAAACTGTGGACTTTGGGCCACTTGAGACATTTACGATGTCAGCTAGTGTTTCTGCTGTTAATCATAGCTGCTTTTCAATTATCATGAGTAAGATTGCTTTCTTGGAAATTGGCATGAATAGCCTGCCACTCTAGACTTCATTTTCAACATCCTTCTGATCCATCTGTAGATGGTTCTCTTGGAGGCATTGTCCCCATCGTTTATTGTAAATCATCAGCCATGTCACTATTCTTCTGTTAGGTAGCCACAATAGGACTAAGGCAGACTGTCTCCCCAGTGCCTACATAGGGTCCCAACAAAGGGGTTGGAAGGAAATCAGACACATTAACTAGACACCTATGGAAAGATCACATGTGAGCCTCTAGGACTAGGTGGGAGGGCCACCTGGGTGTATAGACTAGGCCCAGCCACATGATATTACCCAGGTGCACTTAAGCTCAGTCAGTGGGTTGACCAATGCCTTCAAGCATGCCTCCCCAGTCAGAGGAGATAAAAGCCTGCCTCTGTGAGGTCAGGCGCCTCTTTTGACTCATCTCCTGTCTGGGTTCAAGCTCTTGCTGGTCAGAGGCTAGGGGCATACACTGAGCTCCCTCTCAGGCCTCTTTCTCAGAGGAGTCTTTTGGGCTTCCTGCTCTTGGAGCCTGGGATTTCATGTGAATACCTGAAACTTCCCTTTTCTTCATAAAAGTCACGTGGATCGCTGAGCCCCGGTGGCGCAGTAGTTGTGTGTCAGGCTGTGGCCCACAGGGTTGGTGGTTCAAATTCAGCAGCAGCTCTCCAGGAGCAAGGCTGGTCTTCCTACTCCCACCAGCGCAGTGATGCGGGGTGGGGGGGGGGCCACAAAAAAGTCACGTGGATCACAAACATGCTTCTACTGAGTGAATTCTCTCACCATTTCAAAGCAAGAATCAAGGTATACAATTCCAGAAACTTAACACTTCCTCCTACTATAAATTTGATATTTGTTATTCAGTTTTCGCAGTATGCACGTGGCTCTGAAAGAGGCTATCTCCATACTGATTGATGTCTTACCTTCTTAGTGCTTCACACTAGATCCTGTTCATACCTAACAAATTAGTACAAGAAAAAAAATTGCTGAAAGTTTTTCATAAGATGCGTTTTCCATTAACTTTTGAAGGGCTCTTGCATGGGAGAAATACCCCAGTCCTTGGCTTCGTGTGAGAAAATTCATGCCTAAGCCTGGTTTGAGAAAGAATTCACACTGATCCAAGTGAGTTTTATAAAGGTTAGAAGCGGCACAAATGCGTGGGACCACAGCCTGGCCACACTGCATGCTATGTCGGAGCCGCTGGGAGAGAGTATATAAACTTTGGCTTTTCAGGGTCCCATTGGGAGGTGTCACCCCTATTGGCTGAGTCAAATTCACCTGGCCTAGATGGGCCAATCCAGGTGCACCACCCCTTCCTGGCCTGGAACTTGAACCTCACATTTCCCCCCTGAAGAGGTATGGACCCAAATCATTGGGAATGACAGCTCTAGCTCTTACTTGCTGGCAAAAGGGGTGAATTGGGTTTTGGGGTGTCCACGCCCTTCCTACTCTTGTCTGCTCAGGGCCCAGGATGCATGAGGTTGGGGTGGACCAGGAGCTGGTGGTCCTGAAGCTGGACACTTGGTTCAGAGATATTGGTGCCCTGAGAACTTCTGGAAGAAACAAACAAAACAGGGTGGGCAGTTTAGGTGAGACGAGTCAGGTTGTGAGATGGCAGTGCCCTTGGAAGAGGGGTTAGTGTCATGGCTAGTTTAAAGGCCATCTTAAGACTGGCACGTATGGGTGTTTGTTCACTGTAAACTCAGGAATGGGATAAAAGCATTCATTGACTTAAAAGTTGTAATGGGCCTGAGGGAGACTTTTCTCTGGAGCCCTTATCTGTACTGTGGTGGCAGAGAAACACCTCCAACAGCTCTCAGAGGTGCTTGTATGCTCCGCTTCTGAGGGGTCTGGGTGCAACAGATTCCACAGTTTCACCTATGAATGGTGCCCAAGGCCCAGGGAAGAAGGTGAGGGCAGGATTGGTAGCACATAAAGTTAAGAGGACTGTGGCAGTCATGTACTCTGGCGCCAATTGATTAAGAGTGTAGGGGTGGAGCCTAGCCTATCAATGAAATCTCTGTGTGGGCATGAGGAGAGACTACCGACTCAGTTGCTTAGAGACTCTACTGCAAGACACAAAACTCAGTCCCTTGGGATGCTGGACTGTCAAGACAACATGGTGGTATGCTGATAGATCCTGAGTCCTAGAACCTGGAGGAGCAGGAGGAGAAGCCACATGGGCTTGCCCTGATGGAACCAGACCTCTGGGGCCAGAGAGGCCACATGGAGACCACTGCCAGGGCTGAGATGTTTCTACCACCACTGGATACAATAAGACTCTGCGTGTCCTGGCATCATTGCATGTGCTCTGTGAGTCTGAAGAAGACTTATAGTAAGGTGACCAGATGTCCCACTTTTTAGCAATTTAACAACATCCTGTGGCATTTTAAAATTAAAATAAATATATTGCAATATTGGGCTGAGCCCCGGTGGCGTAGAGGTTGTGTGTGCGACTGTGGCCCACAGTTAGCAGTTCAAATCCAGCAGCAGCTCTCCAGGAGCAAGGCTGGCCCTTCTACTCCCACCAGGGCAGTGATGCCACAAAAAAAAAAAAATATATATATATATATACACATATATATGCATATATATATATTACAATACTATTTTTATGTTTTGTTGCTCCAAATAGACCAGATTTTTAATCAAAAGCCCCCTCTCTCCATGGTCAATGGTTTCCCGCTTAAAATCTGCTCACTTCACATTATAGATTGATATCAGACATATGGGTTGATAGCGGACTTATGGACTTGGACTAGACTGGGTTGGGATAATTTCTCAGTGTTCCATTCCTCTTGTATCCCTTATATCCATACGCATAGTTATGATTTTGTTTCTTAAGTCTACCCCGATGAACAAGGACCTCCACTAACCTTGCTGCCACATTGTTTGCTCACCTGAGGCTCCAGACGCGCTGCACTTCTCCAGGCCACTTTTCATTGAGCAACTGTTCACTGGCCTGTGGGCGCCCTCCCTCTTGGCCATCTGCCATAGGACATGGGACTCCCTGGTGGCCAGCTTGCTTGCAGGACTGGCATGGCCCTCAAGCAGGCCTATTCTGACTAGGGCAGTCCCACACCTAGTGTCTCAGTTCCTGACACACATAACACTTGGCACTTTGGTCACAGGCCTGGGAAACCTGGGAGGTGGTTGATGAGCAGTTAGCAAGTGGGGCCGGCCCTTGGGCATGCCTGATGTCCTTCTTTTTCTTCTTCTGAGCCTGCACCTCCTGCTCCCTATTGTACATTGTCGGACTGCCAATCCCATCTAGAAAATAACAAAAATCGCTCGAGGTCAGGAATGTAGTTTCAGCATGCACCTCTGGGGTGCCAGGAAATGAACCTGGAGCAGCTGCCTCTGTTCAAGGGAGGGGGTCAGGGGTCTTTACTGCAAACTGGGGCCCAACTGTTTT